>SEYY01000724.1:85000-92720 GCA_009176605.1 Armadillidium nasatum
TCACCGTCCAAACCGGTACTGACGCCTGTCGGGTGCTACTCCTCCAAATTTTCTCCACGCATTTTGTCCTAAACATTCGGTTGTCTTCACCTTTTCCAGTGTCTTTTTCCTTCGTTGTATGGCTTCTTCTATCCCTCCATCCATCTCTTCCTTGGTCTTCCCGCCGGTCTCCTTCCTTCTGGTCTCCATTCCAGCATTCTCTCAGTCTCTCTCCCTCCACCATTCTCTTCACGTGACCAAACCATCTCAGTTGGTTTCTTTCTATGCATTCAAAAAATTGATTCCACCCCAAGTTTCTCTCTCACCAGTTCACTCCTCATTCTATCTCTTAGTGATATATATATATATATATATATATATATATATATATATATATATATATATATATATATATATATATATATATATATATATATATATATATATATATATATATATATATATAGTATATAGAGATGCTTAAAGTTTGTTCTAAATTATAAAAATAGCTCACCTTAATGGGTCCATTTCAGATTCATTCCCATCACCTTCAGTGCCTTGATGTGGAGGAGTAAAATTCGATGCAATATTACACTTTATTTCCTCCAATATCCTCGTCTTGACAGCTGGATACTTCCCCTCATTTAACCTATGTGCCACTCCGAGTTTGAAGTGAGGGAGCAGAGCTGTTGCCATAAGTAAATCACAATCATCAAAAATCATGCTGAACCTCGGTTCAAATCCCTTTTCTTTCCCTTTGTTTGGCTTTGGCTGCTTTAGTAAGTAGTTGACTAAGCTTTTGGCATAGTTAAGTTTTTTCACCTCTCGTTGCAATTCCACGAGATTGTCCTTGAGGAGGAAGAGGTTAGGCAATAGAACCCCGCGTACGCATTCTTCTCATCCTGCAACATATGCAGCCTAACAGCAATAGGCGTAATTATTTCGATGTACTCGGAAATTACCTCCTTGTCAGTTTTATTAAATATTGGAAGACAAGGCTTTTTGTTCCATACAAATAAACCAATAAACAAAATATTCAATAAACCATATATATATATATATATATATATATATATATATATATATATATATATATATATATATATATATATATATATATATATATATATATATATATATAACAATATCTTTTATTATCGAGGACAATTTGATATTTTTTAAATATCGATATTTTTTTTATACATCGGCATTCCTAGTTTAAGTATTAACTTTTAATTAGCAGAAAGAGTAATAAAATTTGGCTGATTAAATAAGAAACTGAAATATAAGCCCAAAATTGTTTTTTATTAAGAAAAATGATGAAGCGCAAATTGGTAAGCGCTAATTTCAAAAAACTTCCGCAAAAGCGCAAAATATTTTTTAAAGCGCAAATTTGCGCTTTTGCGCTCTTAAAAAAGTTGTTAAGCGCAAAATGCAAAAGCGCACATTTTCGAAATTTAGCGCAAAATGCAAAAGCGCAAAAGCGCAAATTGCCCTTTTGCGCTTTTGCGCTTCATTTTGCGCTTATGCCCACCTCTGATATATATATATATATATATATATATATATATATATATATATATATATATATATATATATATATATATATATATATATATATATATATATATATATATATATATATATATTATATATATATGTCAAATTTTTAATATCCACAGATGCAGATGTGGATGTTAACGTTCCTATATATAAAAGCTAAATGTTCACTCAAAATTTATGTGAAGACAATGCACCCCTTGTGCTACAAGACCTTCATAAAAGCAAAGGTATATGAGTGGACAGTTCCCTTGAGCATTTGCCGCTGTAGTATCTATAAAAAGAGACAAGCCAGCAATGTCACGTTGCAAAGATAAAGGGTCAAGTGAATTAGAAAGATCGGAACAATTTATGTTTTTTAGCCTTTTACTTAACCTTATCCAAAATATGTGTGAAACCTGAGCCACCCCAGATATGAAAGCAGTACTCCATACAAGGGTGGATGAAGGCCCCTGTATAATTGGAGTAACTGCAAAAAAGGAAAAAATTCTCACAGCTTAAACAGAGCTCCCTGTTACTTTGAGGCAGCCCTAGTAACCATTGTGATGTGAGGTTTCCAAGACTTTTTTTTTGTTTATGTGAAGGCCAAGGATGTTTATACTATCAACAGGAGAAATGGGAGAACCATCGAAAGAAATAGAAAAGTTAGGAGTTGTTTTTGAGAGGTAGATTTCAAGAAGTTGTTTTAAAAGAGTTAATTTCACAAGGTTGAGATGACTCCACTATGAAATTCTATTCAGATTAGCAATAATGGAATCAGAAAGATGAAGACTAGAGGCAACTCTAGATGCAAATGAGGGAGGAGTCAAGCCATCAGCATATGAATGGATAGGGTTAGATGAGCTGTTGAGATCATTAATGAAAAGTAGGAAAATAGTAGGAGACAAGACAGAACCCTGAGGAATACCACTATTGACAGGAAGCGAAGTAGAAATGCCGAAACAACAGTCAGAATGGAACAATAAAAAAAAAAGACATGAGTAAGCAAAGTGAAAGAGTGGATTCATGCCATTTAAAAGTCTCCCCATGGTCCTTGAAGACAAAAGACCATAGCTTTGTGGGATAGGAAAGTATATCACCAGTAGACTTCGAACATCGAAACCTATACTGATGAAAAGAAAAAAAGGAATGGGATTCCAGATGATCTAAGAAATGATAATGGAGAACGGTTATGGGCAAATTTAAATATGGGTGTGAGCCCATGCTTGCCCAATATATATATATATATATATATATATATATATATATATATATATATATATATATATATATATATATATATATATATATATATATATATTATATATATATATATATATATATATATATTAACAGATTGTTAAGCGCCACATGTCACGGATGTTAATTGGAACTGGGTTTTGGTTATTTTGGAGTCAATTTTTCTTTAATTATGTTGAAAATCAGACTGGAGTGTGTTTAGGAAAGGCCATTTTAAAAGACAAATACACCTGCAATGGCAATGGGTTTCAGTGGCATTCTTTTGATATATCAGGTTAGATTTATTTTATTTATTTTTTTTTTTAACCTGAAAATTCCTCATTTTGTTTCTTTGTTGAGATAAACCTGAGATTAGAGTAAGAGCATTATATATATATATATATATATATATATATATATATATATATATATATATATATATATATATATATATATATATATATATATATATATATATATATATATATATATATATATATATATATATATATATATATATATATATATATATATATATATATATATATATATATATATATATATATATATATATATATATATATATATATATATATATATATATATATAATATTATATATATATATATATATAGCTTTGTTTCACTGTACCCATTAGCATATTTCTTTAATTTTTTCTTGTAATTTCCATCCAAGATAAAAAAAAAAAAAAAAAGTTTGTTTGCCTTAAAGGCATTTTTTAAAATTGTTTTTTATTTGTTATAGTTTTTATGTATTATTTGAAACCATTATCTTATTACATATTACGTACTTTCAGGACATGCTTTTCTGCTTGTCTATATTAATTTACTTTTAGTGGAGGAAGCAAAAGCAATCGTAGGATGGGAAGGAATTAGAGACCTTTTGAGAGTAGAGGAACATGGAAGGATGGAAGGCTGCGCTGATGGCGAAGATAAAACAACTTTAAGTGCACTTAGTCAAAAGGATCTAGTTGTCCTTAAAGTAATATATATATATATATATATATATATATATATATATATATATATATATATATATATATATATATATATATATATATATATATATATATATATATATATATATATATATATATATATATATATTAAAAGTACTTTTATTTGTGCCTAATATACTTCGAAAAAATCAAGTATTTTTAAGTACAAGTTAAATTTATTATTTATGATAAAGGGAAAATAAAATGCAAATCTGATCCTCATTTCTAATTTTTGTAAGAAAAACGTTCTTGAATTTGGATAACTCTTACTTTCTTTTATTATTATTATTAATATTTTTACTTTATTATAATTATTATTATTATTACAACTTTTATTATTATTTTATTATTATTATTATTATTATTAAATTTTGTTTTGCAAATTTTAGAAGAATAGTTATACAGTTTAGGTGTTCCAAATTTTTTTTTTTTTTTTAAACACATTGCCACCACTCACTAGCAGAGCTCCTTTCAAGGAGGGAGCAGAAATTTAAAGTAAAATAAAACCCACCCAAGCTCAAGCTTAACGCAAACCTCTCAGGTGCGCCCTGTTGAAGGCCTTAAAGAGAGGAAGGTTAAATGTAACAGGAAAAACGGTTGAAGGAAAGAGTTCCATAAAACAGAAGCTAATGGAAAAGGAAGAGGCCTGGAGTTTCCAATATTCATATGAAATTCTTGTGACATAAAGGCACCACTTGTGCCATGAGGGCAACGCAATGGTGGTGGAATGCGAAAGATCAATTACTTCTAGCACCTTCTGCTGTAATACCTATAGAAAAGAGATAGTGTGTCAATGTTATGTCACAGAGATAGAGGGTCAATGGAGTTTAAAAGTAGGTCACAGTTTATTTGTCTTTTAGCCTAAGACTAGACCCTATTCAAAGAAGGATGGAATCGGAGCCCCCCCAAATGTGGAGAATTGTATTTCCATACAAGGGTGGATAAGACCTAAATATAAGTGGAGTAACTGTTTGAAATAAAAAAATTCCCATAACCTGAACAGAACTCCCAGTTTCTTTGAAGCCACCTTAGCAACCGTTGTGAAATAAAATTTCCTAGACAATTTCTTGTTTATGTTCAGACCAAGGATGTTTATGTTATTCACAGGACAAAAAAAAATTCACACATTTGGATGAAAATACAAAAAAATTTATCAATTCACAAGTGTAATAAATCGTTAAATTTAAGCTTGACTGATTTACTAAAAACAAACTTTTTTTTAATTTTGTGTTTGGCAAATTTGTTTTTATATTATTTTTCTTTTCATCACTTTCATAATTTTCACACAGGACTTAACATGCATAAACTTATTTTTCTTCATAACATGCTCACATCAAAGACTAGTAAAATGAGGTATTAATTTCTGATACAAGCCTACAGGAATTAATATGTTAATTTTAAATTTGCCACATTATTTAGTCTCTCTCTTCTGTGTATTTGGAATGCGAATTTTGTGTTTAGCAAAAAAAAAAAAAAAAAAATATATATAATATATATATATATATATATATATATATATATATATATATATATATATATATATATATATATATATATATATATATATATATATATATATATATATATATATATATATATATATATATATATTTATTTATATATATATTTTTTTATCTTCTCACCCCCTGACCACCCCATGTTGAGGCGGCCACACTTCGCTAATGAAGCTTCCTGCCTCAGTCGGTCTCGTCCAGAGATCCTTCAAAGAAGTGATGCCCCAGAAGAGTTTTGGGGCGAGAGTTGGAAGGACAGCGTAATAGAAAGTGTTTCACGGTCTCCGGGGCCATTCCGCATCTAGTACAGGTGGGAGATGCTGCCTGGTTTATTTTGAATTCGTGTTTGTAATGTTGTAGGTTTGGGTGGTGCCCGCATCTCAATCTTGCAAGTGAGGTTTGTAAGTGTCTTGGGAGGTTGTTGAAGTCGGGGTTTATTTCGGGGGGGGGTCTGTTAAGGATGTTGTTTGGAGGTCTGTTGATCATGTATGAATGTGTTAGTTGAGTGTGTATATGTTTGGTTGTTGTGGTATTGGGGGGAGGAGGGGGGATGTGATTTAGGATCTGTTTGTAAAAGGCGCCGGTGGACGATGGAGGCTGTGTTAGTCTTTGTGGGGTAGGTTGGAGGAGAGTATAGTGACATGGGTGTGTGGGTAGGCGTGTTTTTGCGTAAAATTGGGTGCCTATCATTTCGAGGTGATTCCTTATGGGTAGTATCTTTGGTTTCGTTGTGTAGGTGTTGTTGAGGGGTTGTGCGTGTGCAGCCGGTGATGGTGCGAAGGGCTTTATTTTGCGTTATTTGGAGTGTCGTTAAGTTTTGGTTGGAGAGCAGAGGGTGCCAGACAGGGGAGGCGTAGTTAATGGTGGGGCGTATAAATTGTTTGTAGATTGCAATTGAGGTTTGTATGTTGTTGTGTATGTCTGTGTTGGCAACTGTTTTGAGGATGTTGAGTTTTCTGTTTGCGGCTGAGGTGGTATTTTGAATGTGCTTGGAGAACGTGAGGCGAGTGTCAAATGTTAGGCCAAGGATCTTAGGGGTTTTGTTGAAGGGTATGGGGGTGTTGTTTAGTAGGACTTGTGGGTAGGTGTTGGGTGTTGGATATGTGTTTGTCTGTTGTTATGAGGGTTATGGAGGATTTGTTTGGGGATGCTGTCATCCTGTTTTCGACTAGCCAAGTTTGGAGTTGAGTTAGGTAGTCTTGAGTGAGTGATGTTGCGGTGGTGAGGTCTTTGTGAGTGGTGGCTATAGTTATGTCGTCGTATATATATATATATATATATATATATTATTATATATATATATATATATATATATATATATATATATATATATATAGTATATATATATATATATATATATATATATATATAGGAAAATTACGAAACATGGACCCCTGTGATACGATTCTTGTTTCTTTGTATGACCTTCGTGAGTCTTCTTAGTGATGTTATGCTTGCCTGCACTGTCATCTATTTTCATACGATGCCGCAAAAGGTTGCTGGTGGTGTCATTGCCATCGGGACATGGTATTTCACATACAGGTATTTTTGAATTTCACTTTTGTAATAAAATTATTAGTATTATTACAATAATATTTTCGCTTTTCTTCGGAAATTGAACTTACCCTTTAAGATATAAACCTTCTCCATAGCCTAAGAAATATATAACGTTTTGACTAGGTGACGTCCCTGACTTTGGTTTTCCGACTCAGTATCCCCTCTACAATGTCGTCACCAGTACAGAAACTCAAAGAAAATTTATTTTTGGCTATTATAAGCTAATTAGGAAATCTAAAGGTTCCTATATTGAAAACAAATTTGATCAAATACAAACGATACCCAATTAAAATGGAGATTGATAAATAACATCTTAAATCGTCGCAAAAATAATCAAGTTGTAATTCCAGAACTAAATATTAAAAACGAGATAGTGACTGATAATAAGCTCATTTAAAATAATTGAATTCCTATTTTATAATAATAGGAGCTAAAGTGGCAGCAGAAATTCCCCAAACAAATGTCTATTTTACTGACTACCTAGAAATACACAAAGGTCAAAAAAATTTCTTTTACAAACATATCGGGTTCCGAAGTCAGGTGTGCAATAAATAGTTTGAAAGACAAAAGCTCCAACATTAATTGTATACCAAACTGGATCTACAAATACTGCATAAACGAAATCTCACCAATATTAGTAATCCTCTACAATACTTACTTGAGATAGGCCACTTTCCAGAAGAACTGAAAATAGCAAGAGTTACTCCCGTTCCAAAAACCGTTGACAAGTCAGTTCCCAGTAACTTTCGTCCGATCTCTATCCTATATACAATTACAACAAACTACCTTTACGAGTATGAATTCCTTTCACCAACTCGGTTTGGATTTACAAAAAATCGCAATACAGAAGACGCGCAAATTCTCCTTACAGAAAA
>SEYY01000724.1:92820-117820 GCA_009176605.1 Armadillidium nasatum
ACACTTAGGTGTATAATCTCGGGCTCCGCGTACCGAACCATGTGGTGCATTGAAGGGACCCGTACGCGGAGCTCCGGGAGGTTCTTCCGAGGCCATACCCACGGCCCACCCTCAGGGGTAGAGATTTTGGGGCTGGGAGACACGGGACATGCGCCTCTGCTGCGGCCATGTTTTCTTAGTGCCATTATTTTTTGTATACATCATTGGGTTCATGTAATGTGTGTTTATTTATTGCGGTGTTTCAGAAGACAGTTGTTTCTATGACAAATTCTAAACATAAAAAAATTGGTTCTAAAAGAAGTTGGTACCTACCACCATCAGTCTGGTTCCCCACCCGATCTTTTCCTGGCTCCACAATGGCCAGGGCGCGTTAGGGTCTTCGACTCCCTTTTTGACGAGATGATAGGCGCTTCCACCCTTTCCCGGTGTCTATACCCGAAATCCGGAGGGTTGATTTTTAGCCTCTCCATCACACTCGAGAGGTGATTACGTAATCCTCTCCTCGCCCTCCGTCTCTTCGATCCCGCCATCCTCAGATGACGCAACGTTCCTCCCATTTCAGGGACCCTTCTCTGATTATACACTAACCAAGTAGAAAGACAGAGACGAAATAGTTTACCAAGGCAGGATGCAAGTTCAGAAGCACAAGTTTGGAGAACCTCAAGAGAAATACCATCGGGGCTGTACGCCTTCTTAATATCAAGCTCAGAAGAACAGAAATGACGTCTTTAGAAGAAATTATAATTTTAGGCATAAATGAGTCGAGAGGGTTGAAGGAGGAGAAATAGTTCCGGAATCGTCCAATGGTTGAATTAGAAGCAAAAATTTGAGGGAAGACTTCAGCTTTAGAAGGTAAAACAGCAGTTGTGCTGTCGGAAGATACTAAAGGAGGGAAAGAGGAAGAAGCAAAACTAGAGTGACATTTTTTTTTGCAAAATACCAGAAAGGGCTTGAGGAAGATGAACCAAGAAGATTGCTGCATTTTCTACAGAGAAAAGAGTTTTTCGTATTACGAAAGATAGATTTTGCACTATTCCGGGATGAAGCATAAGTTGAGGAAGTTTCTGGAGTTTGAAGACGATGGTAATCCCTGATGGCAGCACGGGAACAAGCAGAGTTAAACCAAGTATTGTTAGGATTATTAGAAGGGACAGAATATGGAAAGTACAACTCCATGCCAGAGAGAATCACTTCGGTAATGCGTTCTGGACACTCCGAAGGACCCCTCCCACGGAAGCAATAATCATTGCTCGGGAAATCAAAGTACTACCGCAAATCCGACCAGCTTGCGGCACCGAAATGCCAAAAACATTTCCTTTCAATGGAAGGGGGTCTTTCCTGCGGAAGACTTGAAAAGATAGAAGAGGATACAGAGATAAGAAGGCGAACGTAGGAACCCAGAGGAGGAAAGAGTTTTAACAGTTTTGAGAAGGATTAGAAGTCAGAAAAATATCTAGAATGTTGGATTTATCTTCAAGACAATCAGGGATACGAGTAGGGAGCTGCACCAACTGCTCAAGGTCGTTTTGGATAGCGAAATTCATAGTTCACCAGCTATATCATGAGAACTAGAAGAAAGCCATTAGCGGTGGTGAATATTGTAATCACTTAATATGATGATTTCAGAGAAAGAAGAGAAAATGTTCTGTCTATTGGAGTATAGATAGTCAAAGAATTTAGTATAGTCAGTAGAATTAGGAGATAAATAAACAGAACAAATGAATTTAGTCGTAGAAAGGCAAGAGACCCTAAGCCACAAGGTGGAAAATTCGGAAGATTCCAAATTAGAGACACGAGAACAAACAACACCTATGCGCAACAATTTCCTTTGACTGAAAATTGAGGAGGAAACAGTATGGTTTGCTGTCAGAACGCTCAAACACCAGAGTTTCGGTCAAGAAAAAGAGGTGAGGTCTAGAAGAAGAGAGGTGATGTTCAACAAAGTGGAAATTGGATTGAAGACCGCGAATGTTGCAGAAATTAATGAAAAAATCAAACCCTACATCCGGAACAGATGGCTGCAAATTCATGGTGGCAGCAACCCCATCACCGGAGGCCACCAAATCCCAAGTGGTGATGGAGGAAGGGTGGATGAGGGGCTGTCTTTGGAATCCGCCCCTCTTGGATTCTCCGAGTCTGATGATGAAGGCTCCATAATTATTATATTATTATTATTTTTTTTTTTTAAAAAATAGGATATGTCTGAAATAGTATTTTTTGTGTGTCTACCGTAGCTCAAACGGTAGTGTGATTGAATCACGTGCTTGAGGGCGCCGGTTCGATCCCACTTCGGGATCCTAGGTATACTACCTAGAAAAGTTCCTCTCCTCGAATAGGGCAATGCCCGTGAGATGTGAACTTTAAAAAAAAAAAAAAGCCTACTCCATGTAGAAGAATGTATAGATGAACACGAAAAGGTGCGTACCATTGGGCACCAGGATGAGATGGGAGGTACCTTTAACATCCTAAATACCCAGTGGGAGGTAACATCGTCGCCTTGGGAGCGCCACTTTTGTTCATGTTAAAACTTTACTTAAATTGATATATATATATATATATATATATATATATATATATATATATATATATATATATATATATATATATAATATATATATATATATATATATATATATATATATATATATATATATATATATATATATATATATATATATATATATATATATATATATATATATATATATATATATATATATATATATATTCTCCTAGATTCTGGTTTAAGTATGAATCGTCTCCTGGTCTTCCTGGCAAAGGATTGTTTTCTTATCAACATTTAGTCGACCGTTCTAAGGAGTCATTTGGAGCCAAAAGGCGAACTTCAATTGTAAAGGTGTTTTTTTTATATATATATATATATTTTAAAGATATTTTTTATGCCAGATAATAAATGCAATATTTGTGTAAAATTTGATGTCCAACTTTTCAGAAAACATGTATCTCATTTTCATTTGCAGGATCCCAAGGATTTGCCAACATTTATGGGAATGCCAATTTATAGTAACGTAAAGGATCGCGAAAGAAAGAGAGAAGAAGATAGAGAGGAAGACAGGTCTACATTAACAGAAGAACCCGAATTCAACCGTTCTTTGCCGAAAGCTGATAATTCACGATTTATCCCAAAGGGGGATTTTTTCTCTCCCGAGCCAAGATATGGTAGAAAGCCAAGGAAAGTGAATTGACAGAATAATTTATTTTTTTTTTTATCTTCCTTATCTTCCAGATTTATTTACTTAATTTTTTATTAATAAAAATTTCTGCCTTATATTAAAATATAAAATTGTAAAAAGAATAATTGTACTTTGTTCAAACATATGTAAGTACTATTTTTTCTTTATTATTATTATTATTATTATTATTATTATTATTATTATTATTATTATTATTTTTATTATTTTTTTATTTATTTATTTATCTGTATAGCTCATTATATATTATATATATATATATATATATATATATATATATATATATATATATATATATATATATATATATATATATATATATATATATATATATATATATATATATATATATATATATATATATATATATATATATATATATATAAGGGTTTATAAGAAACTCCTATTTGGAGTTTTCTTCCTTTTGAAGGAAGATTGCAAATTAAGTTATTTTGGATAGAGTCAAATTTTGCCATTAAATGGAATAAAAATTATTAATATTTTTTTTATTGGTATTATTATTATTGTGGTCGTTCTTAATATAATCTAGTCGATACAACTTTATATGGTGCTATTATATTATAAGGAATAGATTAATATTTTTGTAATCAAATATATACTGGTATTCTATTTGATATTTTCTGTAAATTTGTTGTTCTTGTGTAATAACCCTGAAAGTTTGAATGATAAATGATGCACTTTCACATTATAAGTCACAGAAAATTTTCCCTTACTTTTCTTTAAAAGTTTTTCACATCTTGTTTTTTAACCAATCCTCTTTCACTGTTTTTATTTTATAAGTTTTGTTAAATGTGCAACAGGAGAGCCAGTTTTAATGTTTCTAGTCCATATTTTATGCAAAGTTTATAAATTAATAAACTATTGATACATTTTTTGATTTTTTATTGTAATTAATATATATATATATATATATATATATATATATATATATATATATATATATATATATATATATATATATATATATATATATATATATATATATATATATATATATATATATATATATATATATATATATATATATATACTATATATAAGGAATTTTTTATGCATAATATAAGCAAATTTAAAAATTCTATAATTTCACGAGTTTCAACCACTTTTTTTTGTTTCTTCTTTTCTTTGAAAAGGGTTTAAGTAGTAATTTATGTAATTAAAATAAATTTTGTCTCATTTTTAGAAAAACGCACTTTCATTAAAAAGAAATTATATATATATATATAAATATATATATATATATATATATATATATATATATATATATATATATATATATATATATATATATATATATATATATATATATATATATATATATATATATATATATAAAATTACCCATCACCAAGAAAAACCCTACAAGTCCCACCAAACCCATATTTCGTAAGTTTGTACAGACGTGGGCTTTAAAGTAATTGAGATTAAATTCGGGAGGAAACACAGAAGATTGGAGAGAATTCCTCAAAACAGGGGTGGCTGTAAAGAAGTAGCCACCACAGCGAACAAACCTGGAGCATTTGACGCTATAGTACCTCATGACGAATTCTATTTGCATAGGTGATTTAAGCGATATTTAAAGGTTAACTTACATGACACCAGTTGTACACTTAAAAAGCTAAAAAAAAAAAAAAATCTTAATTCAGGGTAGAGAATTCTGAATCTAGAGTCCCTATCCCTCTACGATGCGTCCCGTTAAAGAGTTAAAAGCCGTTAAAGGAGACCCCAGAAGCTCGTCGATCTTAACATATGACTCAACGTGCCGTATTATAGGCCGATTGTGCTATGAAATATGCGTCCGTGTGCCAGAATGCAAAATTTGGCTTTGCCTATTCTATACCACTTATTTAAACCGAACTACAGAGGTTAGAGAATCGGATAATATATAATTTGACACTCCATGGAACGTACTATACAAGTTTAAAATTTCAAAGGTCTAACTATTACGTTTTTTTAAAAAAAGAAATTAAGGTATCTATAAGAAACTAGCGCGATGAAGCCCACGCGGACCCCGCACTGCAGGAGGGCCCAAAATTTTTGGGACCCATGACAGATAACTTGTGCAAGTATATAAAGAAATCCATAGACGTAAAACAAAGCAGTTATATATATATATATATATATATATATATATATATATATATAATATATATATATATATATATATATATATATATATATATATATATATATATATATATATATATATATATACGCACATGAAAAATAAACAAATTTTGCTTAAATTTTATTTTATAAAGTAGCAGAAAACTACTTAAAATTTCTAGAATTAAAAAAATATCGTTGGTACGATAATGAGGATAAAATATCGATATATCGACTTTGAAAATATCATCGATATTTTCTCGATACTATCATAAAAAATATCGAAATCGATATATATCGAAACTCTTTTGGCATCCCCACTCCCCAGCCAGAGCCCAAATGATAATACGCCATTGAAGTGTTATAGGCTTATAGTGTGTTGATAAATTATCTTATTGCTTTGTGTTATTTATATGCTTTCATATATTTTGGCGTTTTATTGTACAAAATCGTTTTCCGTGCCACAATTTACCAAAAAAAAAAAAAAATTTCAGATCATTTCGTTTTTGTAGTTTTGTATATTAAGAAAAAAAATAAAAATTCCCCCTTGAACCCACCCAACCTATTACTAAATTCTTATTAGAATATCGAACATAAAAAAAACTTACAACTATATTATTGTAATTCATTTGCCACTTTTCAGCCCAACCAAGTAGTTTACTTAAATCACATTGAACTGTCAAAAATCCCTCCATATTTTTAACTATGTGTCATGAGCAAACTTAGAAACTAAATATTTTATTCCCCTATCAAAATCATTAATATAGATTAAGAATAGAAGAGGCCCCAGCACAAATCCATTCTTCACTCTTTGAGATTTTTATATAAAATAATAGGATTTGTTTCTCTATTTAGAACGTTTCTAAGTTCATTTGCCTATATATATATATATATATATATATATATATATATATATATATATATATATATATATATATATATATATATATATATATATATATATATATATATATATATATATATATATATATATATATATATATATATATAAATATAGCATCACTTATTAAGTTTGTCTTTTAATTTTCACATGTTTTTAAGTTGATTCCTTAACTTAGTCCAAACAAGACAAAATGTAGAAAACACCCTCCAATTGAGACAGAACTCTAGAAAGCTCTTAGGTTACAGCAAAAATTTTTCTCCTTGTTTAAGTTCAGGATTTGATTGTTAAACAAGATTCTCAGAAATCTTTTATTCTGAATGCAGTAAAACCTGCTAAATAGCCATGATAAAATAATTAAAAATAGAAATCCACTTTTCTGCCAATTCTTACTGTGTATGTATTAATCTTCTAAAAATTTCACTTAAAAAATTGCACTATACTTTGCTAGTGCTTTCAACATTTGAAACTTCAGTCCAATCATGTCCTAATTTTCCTTGCAGATCACAGTGTTGTTGTAACAAGGAATAGCTCTTATTTTATTATACTTTATATTATATTACAAGTTGAATATAAACAAAAAAATTATATACAATTGCAATTAAAGCTGTAAATGAAACATTTTTGTTTTGAAAAAGCCCACTGGGCCCAGGGTTTTTCAGGTTTTATCTGAAGAAAGACAAACCTGGGCACAGTGGCCTTTTCAAAAAAAGTTGTTTTTTTTTGTTGTTTTTTTTGCCAACCCTGTCTCATTGCGTGGCTGGTCCAATCCCCTGACCATGCTCATTGTGATTTTCTTCTGTGGAACTACTTAAATAATTCAGTGTATACTCATTGACCACAATTCCTTAAGGTTGCTATTCAGTAAGAGATAGCCACTTTTTTCAACCAACATGGCCTATCAAGTCATGGCAACTCTCAGAATATCATCTAAAAAACATGATGAATTAAAACTGAATTGATTGATGTTCAATGTGTGCAAATAATATTTTAATTACCTTTAATCATTGTTTTTATTTACTCTGGAAATGTTTTTTTGGGGTACTATATATATATATATATATATATATATATAATATATATATATATATATATATATATATATATATATATATATATATATATATATATATATATATATATATTAAATTAGAAATTTGTGTGAACTTAAAGGAAAATTCAGCAGTTTTAGCCAAATGGTAAAAACTAGAAATTTAATATCCAGTTTTTGAAAATTGCCAGATATCCAGTATCTGGTTATCTGGTGAATTTACTATCTGACCATCCCCACAGATTACTACCTTAATTTTAGAATTATGATTTTCTATCTCTAACATTTTATTGGTTTTCTTTCTGTGTCTGAGACATTCTTCAGAAACTTATAAATTACTATTATTTAACCATGTAAAAAATTATTTATTTTTTAATTTATTTTTCAATTTTTCATTCACTCTACAGACAAATCCATTCCTTCAGACTTGTCATTTAGTGGGCCAAATTAAAATTACTGTTTGAGAATTATATAATAATTGTTGTTTTTTTTTTTCAACTCTATACTGTTAGTTTATAAATTTTGCAAAATAATTGGAAACTTAAAAATGCTTCAAGCTCTGAAAGATGAAATTTCTAAAAAGAAACGAAGTTTGGAAGAAAGTAAAATATTTACAAATGAAAAAAAGTACTTCAAAAGAGCTGAATTAGACCGGATAATGTATGGTCAGAGTTCTTCAGAAATTGCAGATTCAGTAAAGAAGAATGATGACAAAAAATTTAATGAAACTAATAACATATCAAAGTGCGAAGATGTAGATGAAGGTCCAACACTCCCTCGTACTGAAGTAAGGAACTTGTAATATTTATGTTAAGATATAGATTTTATTAATTGTTGAAAATTTTAGTTTTAACATTTGGTATAAAAAATAATATTCGATTTGTAAAGAAGTTAAGTTCATTGTACCATTTTTCCTAATTTATATAGGCTAAATTGACCTTTTGGGTCTAGGTATTACTAATTTCAAAATTTTTATTTTTTTTTTGCCTCTGTGTTACGACTGGACTTCTACTAGAGAAACTGATCCTTTGAACGGAGTAGAATTTTCTTTCTGAGTTGTTTCCCCTTGTTCTTTATAAACTCTTACTGTTGTCTAGGTGGTTTACACTTTCAACTCTGTCTTAAGTATTGTAGGATAAATTATTGCTTTTGAACTAAAGATTATATACTGGATAACAAACTAGATTATGTTGATGAATAAATCATATATTTTATGTAATAAATTTTCCTTAAATAATAAGTTCTCTTATCTACACTATAACAATTAATTTTAAGATATAGAAATTAATTAAGTATTTTATGCAAAATAATAAATAGAAATAAAATGTAAAGACTCTCTTCCTCAACAGAAAGTTACTTCAACCATATTGGTAAAGCCATGTTTCTTCATGATATCCAACCATTAATAGTACTAACAACCCAGTTAATCGTATATATATATATATATATATATATATATATATATATATATATATATATATATATATATATATATATATATATATATATATATATATATATATATATATATATATATATATATATATATATATATATATATATATATATATACTAATTTCAAAATATTTTTCTCCCTACCAAAATATTGTAGTAATGATAAAAAAAAGTAATTTTTGCATTGTGAAAAAAAAATATATATATATATTATATATATATATATATATATATATATATATATATATATATATATATATATATATATATATATATATATATATATATATATATATATATATATATATATATATATATATATATATATATATATATATATATATATATATATACACACTAACAATATCCACCACATTGTTTTTATTGACCAAATCACGCCTCATACTTTTATTTTATTTTATAAAAAATTTTGAGATTATTTTATTTTTTTTAAGATAGGCAAAATTACTTTCTACTTATTGTTTTCCTCATCACTGAAATTAACATACCTTTTCACTTCTTTTTTTTTTTTTATTCAGGATTAGTGATTATATTGTTTGTCACTTCTGAATTGTAGTAACGATTGCCTTCACCCTTACAGTAGTTTACGCACGCTGTTAATAAGTATATTATTCTTCATTATGTAATGTTATTGATCTACTATTTTATGATTTGTGAATAGAAATGTTTGTAAAATTTTAGTCGTTTGTCGATTTTATATTGCAATACTATTTTGCCATGATGATCACTCACGATAATGTGTAAAGGTGTCAATTAGATAACCCCTACCTACAACAAAGCACTGTTGATATATTTGAATAGGGAAGAATTAAAAAAAAATAAAAAAAAAAAAAAAAAAAAAAAAAAAGGTTGGCATAAAAAAAATCAAATTAGAGAAAATAAATTTTTTTTTTTTTTTTTTTTTAACCATTAATTTTTTTTTTTTTTTTTAAATAAATTTTTTTTTTTTTTTTTTTTTTTTTTTTTTTTTTTTAAATAAATTAAAAAAGGAAAATAAATTAAATATAAATTTAGGCATTTTATTGGGCTGGTTAAAAAATTAATCATCGTCCAATGTTATTTTTTGGCTAAATTATTGAAACCTGCAACACTGTTTTACTTTTGAATTTTGACCTTAGATATTTAATGTTAAAGGCGGGTAAGTTATATAAAATTTATTAAATTTAAAATTTCAATGGAAATATTTTTTTTTAATTTAATTATTATTTTTATTTATTTTTTTCTTGCAAGCTGTACGAGTAAGACCGTAACGCAACAACCCTTATTAATCACAAATTTCATATAATTAAAAAAATAAAAAATAAAATATAATCCATCTAGCGTCTATAAATATAAACTTATTCAAAAAAGTTTATTGTAGTTAACTCGTTCCATAGAATTATGTAGTACTGTAGAGGTAAATAAAAAGAAAAAAGGAACCAAAGAGAATGAAAGTTTTAGGGTTAAATGCGCCAGCACTCAGCAATCTACCATAAAATTTTTTTTTTTTTTTTTGCTTTCTGCTCGCATCTTACTTTTCTGATATTGCGTTGTCTCTCGAGTGTAGTTATTTACATGATTTTATGAGAATCTTTAAATTTATTAAATTTTTTTTCAAAATTATTGTATTTGTTTTTTTTGCAAATTTTATTTATTTTATTTTTTTTTCATCTCAGGTCATAAGACGACTACGAGAAAGAGAAGAGCCAATTTTTTTGTTTGGAGAAGAGGAAGTTGATGCATTTAGACGTTTAAGAAAATTAGAAATTTTAGAACCAGAAATAAACAGGGGTTTGCGAAACGATTTTCAGGAAGCTCTTGAGAGAGTTGATAGAGCATATCTGAATGAAATATTAAAGACTGCAGATGAGAAAGATGTATCGAAAAACGTAGCTCTCCAGTCAGAAGAGGAATTTACCATTGAAGGTGTACAGGAATTAGCTAAAGCTCTTTCAACCGAGGATAGTAATGAATTGAGATGCAAAATGATTCTTCACTTTGTTCAACTAATTCTTCAGTTGTGGGGAAACAATCTAAACACCCGAAAAGAAGCAGAAAAAATGAGCGTAAAAGGCAAAATGGATTGTGCAACATATACTCAAACGCATTGTTATCTGAAGCCTCTTACAAAGCGTCTTAAAACGCGTTCACTTCCTGAAGACATTTTAGAAAGTCTTACTGAAATTGTACTTCATTGCTTGGAAAGAGATTATGTTAAAGCTAATGATGCTTACCTGCAAATGGCAATAGGAAATGCACCATGGCCTATTGGGGTTACTATGGTAGGTATTCACGCGCGAACGGGAAGAGAAAAAATTTTCTCGAAACATGTAGCTCATGTTTTAAATGATGAAACTCAAAGAAAGTATATTCAAGGTCTTAAAAGACTGATAACTAAATGTCAGTCTTACTTCGCAGCCCCACCATCGAGATGTGTGGAATATCAAGTACTACCAGAATCTTAGAACACCAAGAATGAAGTCTAACAAAAATTAATATATTTCATTTTAACTTAAGACAGATCATGTATATTTTTTTTTAAAGGTGTAAAAAAAAAAAAATTAGAATTGTGAACAATCTTTTATTGTAAAATTATCCACATAAATAATAATAATGAATTATATTTCAGCATTTGTTGAACTTAGGAATCCGGTGATGGGAATTGAACCCAACCCTTTATTCTTAAGCCTTAATTTTTGAATACAGAAAAAAAAAATAATTATCACAATTTCTTATAAATATGAAAATATTGTCCTCTGTTTCCATCATAAATATGAGAATTAAATATTTTTTTACGAAACTTGTAATTATTTTCCATTAAAAAGGGTTCTAGTGTTTCATATAAAATATCGAACATTATTACATATGTCGGTAAATTAGAAGTTTGACCTGAAAAATAAAATGTATAAATTATTGTCATTATTGTACAAATAATATGGATAAAAATATCAAAAGAAAAAAACGCTCCTTACCAGGGTGAGCACTATATTCTCTGTCAATCCATTTCAACGGGTCTTTGAAAAATACATCTGCTTCATCTTCATAATTCTCAATCCTATTCAAATTAGGTTCACAAGTCAAAGAACCTTATTGGAATGTTCACGTGCAAATGACTGAGAAAATCAAATATTTCAATTAGTAATATCAAATAAATATGCAATCACGTTCTTTCATATTTGATACGTTTAAAAAGAAGAAAATATTTTACAATTTTAAAGTAAGGAATAATAGCAGAAATTACAGTGCGACTTGGCCTTAGAAGGACCCCATTAGAGTTCCTCATGTTTTCGTAATTTTGTATTATGTAATAATGGCAGATCCTCATATTCAGGAATAAGCAGTAATCTTTTGTTTTTATTACTATATGTAATAAGTAAATCTGCATCAAATATATTTTTCTTGTCCTTTGCAGTTAAAACATACTTATTTCCATTAAAAATGTATTACCACATTAATTAATATTTATACCGTATTCTCATACAATTAAAATGAAACCAAATTAAGCGACGATATAAAAAAAAAAAGAACTCAAATAAATTTCATAAAAACAAAAAAAAATTTAAATAGTTTTCCTAAAGTTTTGGGAAGGGTTGATCTAGTAAAATTAATATTTTTTTTTAATTTAAGCAGCAGTATATTACTGATTGTATTGACAGAACCTTGACGTATTTCAGTAATTGGTACTCTGTTATTTATTTGGAGTTGTTAAAGCATTTGAAAAAGTTTTCCATACTAGGCTGATGAACAAATTGTCACAGTATAGTATAAGGGAAATGGTTTCTTAGAGTTTTAGTAACAAAAGTCAATATATAGTACTTAATAGTCATAAATCATAAAGGGAGGTGGTAAAGGATGGTGTTCCTAAACAATGTGCTGGGCCCAATCCTGTTCTTAATCCATATAACAATTGGATGAGGGGATAAAGAATAAAATTTCTAAGTTTACTGATGATACTAAACTTTTTTACTATATTAGGAATCTTGAGGATTGTGTGAAAATTCAGCATGACCTAAATAAACTTCTTTGCTGGGTTACTTTATGAGGCAAATGAATTTCAATAGTAAAAGGTGTAAGATACTTCTCAATAATAACTAATATTTGAGCATTTTTATTATGAAATGTGGGAAATGACTTTAGTTTGTTGAAATAGAAACGGAAAACGTGCGTGTGTGGAGAGAAAAGGTTTGATTACCTATAGCAATTTGATAGTATAAAAGCAATGTTTAAAAGCTAAAAAAATGAAGTAATATAAACCGAAATGTTCTCCTTTTGTAACGTTAGTAAATTTTTGAAGTGGTTTACCTCAGGATGTGCTAGAGAATATATTATATTTAAAAATATTTGCAACTTTTAAAATAAATAGGTTGCATAAGTATAAGAATATATACCTAGCGTAATCAATTGTTCAGTTCATTAATAATTTGGAAAATGGTAAAATTTTTGTTTTGATAGTGACCTTGCCTTGATTAGTGGTTGTGAAATAAAAATAAATTTTTTTTTGCATACTTAACTTTATTGTGAATTGCTAAATGCTTTCACTGCGTCATTCAATTCTTGTTTTGAAATTTGTAAAGGCTCCTATTCTATATAGTTTATTATCCATGACAACAACAACCCTTAGAGATTCAACCACTTCATATATGATGACTCAAAGATTTTAATTGATATAAATGGGAAATGGATGAAGTCTGTTGACAAAAACATGGTTTGGTCTAGTTTCTGAGTACCACCAATTTGAAAGTGTCGGAATAATGTTTAGAAGCTTGAAATAAATCTAACGAGATGTTAGAAATAAATCTTAATAATAGGCTGAAAGAACAAAGAGGTAAAGAGCAAACTCTATAATGGTTATATTAGGCTGATAATTGAATATTATGCACAATTTTAGATCTCCTACCCAAGAAAGGATACTGATATCCTTAAGGAGGCAGTACAGTGTAGAGCTACAAGAATGATCAGTGGCTTTGAAAATAAGTTACAAGACGAGATTAAAATAGCTGGGCATATTTTCTGTTCAAAAGTGATTCAACTTTGTATATATTTTTCATTTCTTTATACTGAGAAGAATAAATTCTTTATACATAATAGAGAAATCGAAGTTACAATAAAAAAATTAAAAAATTTATTAGGAAATAGGAAAATAAGTTTTTGGTAACTAAGTAGTTAATTTTTGGAATGATTTATCTCAGGACGGATGTGATAGCTAGTTTGCTTGCAACTTTTAGAAATATAACAATATGAGTGGTTTGGGAATTAAACAATATGCACTGATTTTCATTCTTATATATTTTTGTTTTGACAGAAGTCTTGCCTCGAAAAGTGGTTGCAGTAAAAAAAAAAAAAAAAAAAAAAAAAAAAAAAAGTTCAACTTTTCGAACGTTTTACCACAGGATTTAAATGATAATAGTTTTCTTTAAGCCTTTAAAGAAAAGTTGGATCAATATGTGGGTGATCAAGATGAATGATTCTGCTTTCAAAGTCCATATCTGGATGTGTAGTAAATTTTGACTTAGCCAATGCCAGATTTAGTACCTGGGTTCATTTTAAATCCCTTGCTCTTTATGGTTGGTATATTTGGTAATACTTTGGGGTACTAGTGACTTGGTTTCACAATGTAGCTTAGTTGACATATGTTTATAATCTAGCTTAATAAATTGCATGTTTAATTATAGAGTCGGGTTAATTGTTATCCAGATTAAAATTTAAATCTAGGTCAACCAATTCAAAGAAAATGGTAACCTTACTTCATTTACATTTGGTCAGTCTTGACAGGCCCATGTGGCTTTTAACCTGTTTCTATTTACTTAAGTTCTAGAAGTGGCCACAACTCAGGACTTTCAAAAAGCACAACTTTTAACTATCTCATATGATTTATAACCACAAAGTACTACACATTACTATCTTCTATTGTATAACATTTATTCCGATTAGAAACCACTCCACTTATGACATACTGTGATAATTTGTACATCAACCTTACACGGGAAACTTAACAAATGCTTTGCTAAAATTAAAACAAATATTAATGGGGTTCTCTTAAATAAATAATATTAACAAAGTCCTGTCAACAAAATAAGTAATATGCTCCTTGAATTCAAAAAGACTCATATGACAAGAACCTTCTTAAGACGTATTGAGAATCATGCACTATATTATATTAACTAAATGTTTCTCTTTTCGAATTTTCAGTTTTCAATAAAAATTTTACTGACGATTTTTTTTTTAATATAGTTACAGCACTGTCAACACGTGCTTTTTCCGATCCTCAGACAGCTTACAATAAGAAAGAAATCCGTTAAATATTAAATGCTAAGCCTATCAAGCATATACTGTTTACAATGCAACTATTACATTTCCTCAGAATTCTACTATAAATGATTGTCGGGATCTGTACATTTTTTGCAATAATGTGATCAAATAATCTCTTAATTATCCTCAAACCACAATTTGAAGGAATAGCCTAAAAAAATCTATCAAAAATCTAATTTTCAAGATTATCAAACAGTAAGTTTTCATTCACAATTTCGCCTGTGAATAGAAGCAAAAATGTATGAAATATTTTCTACTCTACCAAATAGATTTTCTATTTCTAGATCTAAGAAAGTCGATGTAATATCAAAACAAAAGCCATTCCTGAAATAACTTTAGAAAGTCGAGTTAAATTTAAGATACTGTATTTAGTTTTATGTATGCATGAAAAATCTTTTACCATTTTAACCTACATAAAATAGTTAGTTTACCTGTATAAAGGAGTTGAATGACACGGAGTCAGAAAAAGGACGCTACTAATTTCTTTAACATCCAAAGAATTTCTTAATTCATGCATGACATCAATAGGGCCTCTTTGATGAACTAATCCCATGTATAAAAAGATAAACGTATTTGGAATAACGAGGATGATTATTACCAACAGGTTCCTATATATATATATATATATATATATATATATATATATATATATATATATATATATATATATATATATATATATATATATATATATATATATATATATATATATATATATATATATATATATATATATATATATATATATATATATATATATATATATATATATATATATATATATATATATATATATATATAGAGTAAAAAATAGATTAACTTATAATAAAACAGAAGATAAAGAAACGTATCCTTCTCCAGGGTTCAGACCAGCGCCCCTGCGTCCCAGAATCGAAATTGTCCTTCATCATAACTAGGGCTGAGGAGCTGATATTTGTTTTAGCTCCGGCTCCATTGATTCCCGCCTTTGGTTTAAAGATTTTCCTAATTTTTATAATTTTTATAATTTTTATACAGTTGTATTTAGGTATTACAGTCACCCAGGAACATCAGCCCAAATGCACTTCCGCGGCAATGGGACTCAAAATCTCATTCTTTTATAATAGTTTTGAGCTGGGCACAACTTTTCTTAACTTACATTTTTTATCTTTCTTCTAATTCAAAATAATAATAATAATAATAATAATAATAATAATAATAATAATAATAATACAAACTTCTTTTTGTTAGATTTTTCTTCTTTAAAAGAATGCTTCACGAATGTGTGTGTTGAATCAGCTCCAATTGCCAGTAGAATTGGAAGAATAGGAAGAAGAAAACGAAATTCTTTATGTTCCAGAAAACTGAAATAAAAATTACTTTGTTAGTAATTCAACAGTTCGCAATTATTATTATTATTATTATTCGGGGGGTATAAATAGTTATCTCAACAGAAAATGGAAGGAAAAATCAGACAATACAGAGAAGTCTTGCTGAAGGAATGAGAAAAAGATAAATAGAAGAGATATTTAAAAATATAGTTTGAGTCTAAGATGTTAAAATAATGAAAGATCAATTGAAAGTGTTACCAGTATGTCAAGGTTTAAAACGTAATCACTAGACAGAACTGAATAAAAAAAAAAGTATTTATTGAGTGAGTAAGGGTTTCCATTCAGGGGAATACAAACAATTTATATAAGGTAAGTCAATGTAACGGGCCAAAAAATTATTTTTTTTAATATATCTTAATATATACTACCTCAAATATTTATGTAAATAGTGCTCAGTAAGAAATATAAAAATATAAAGACTTTTGTCTATACCTATGTATCACAATTCCCCACAGACAAGGGAAAAATATCTTCTTGTATTTTTTAAAGTATTTTATCAATCCAAAAACGATCGGAATCAGATGAACACCACAAATCACAGGTAGCCCCTGGGTAAAGTACCAGTGCCAGGGATGTTTGCCGTAATGAGATGACAGCCCAGACAACAAGTTAAATTTTAAGAAGTTCCAAGGAACGACTGTAATACGACCATAAAAAAGCGAATCCAATACAATGCTTAATAAAAGAATGCCAAATCTGAAAAAAAATATTCATGTTAAAAAAAAAGGTGTCATGGACTACTATTTTAAAAAAGTTTGTACTTATTATTATTATTTACTGTTAACGAATGATTAAAATATAATAATGTACAAAAACTTCCCTTTAAAAAAAATACATAAATATATCAAAAAGTGAAAAAATGATTTTCAGTATTATTATTATACAATTAAACAAGCACAAATTATGTTAAGGTTAACATTTATTAGTACTACGAAAGTTTAAACTTGAATTTTTGTATTAAAGTTGAAAGTTACTTAACTATTATACAAAAATAATCTCATTTGATTACTCAGAATTAGTTACTTCTGGTTTTAATGAAAAGTGATAAAATTATGACTTTAAAAAAATTAATGTTGTGGTTACTAGTTTCGCTATTGACAAGTACTCACTTCTTTATAACAAAGTTGAAAATCTTAAGACAGTAAATAAAGTATGATTTCAACCTTTTTACGAACTAGTAAAAAAAATTATATTATTTCTGTATATATTCAATTTCCCTAAAACTTTAAGCTTTAATTAACTAGCTATCAAAGCTGCACCTACGGAATTACAGGAGGAAATATAAGTGAAAAGGGATTATTAAGAGAAAAACACAAAAGAGTTTCTTAACAATTAAATGATTCTTTTAAAAAGACTTACTGACACATTAAATACGTAGCGAAATAGAAGCTCCAAGTTTTTCTGATATAATAGATGTTTAACACAAAACGGAAGAAGGAAAACAGCAAGTGTTGGGCGAATAGCACAGCCTAATCCTCCCCAAAGAAGGTAACGAGTCGAAAGTGATTCTTAAACAAAATATATATATATATATATATATATATATATATATATATATATATATATATATATATATATATATATATATATATATATATATATATATATATATATATATATATATATATATATATATATATATATATAATATATATATATATATATTGCCACTATTATAAACCGTGGAATCATTTTGTATAATTTTTTTAACTGCTATAGAGGATTCGAACCTGGGCCCAAAAGATGGAAATCCATAGTGCTAACCGCTACACCACTGATGGCTCAAAAGGAAACCATCCAGAACTTCTACTGACGTATCGCCTAGTGAGAAAGCTCCCGAAGATCTCCCCGACCACAACTTGGGCGTAGGGTTAGTTTTGGCCAGGCTCTATTCTCGTACATACCGCAGTACAATTGTTATTTTAATTGCCACTATTATAATTGCCAGTAAAGAGGCCGATACTGATACTCTATATTTTTTAGGTGAAGATACCGATACCGATACTTTAATTATTATAAGAAATACACAGTAATAAGATAGAAATTTGTGTACTGCTAGGCAACTGAGGATTGCATTCCCTGTACAACCAATACTTAGTAATGTATTTCATATTTGGTTGTGCCCAAGTATATTTTATAAATTAAAATATTATCTTTTAGGAATAATAAATGCAAATATAATACTAATAACTTTTTATGTTTGTGTTTATTCAAAAAATTTCCATTTCCATTTTCCAGTAAGTATTAACAAAGCTTAGCTACTCGCTTTTATGTTTTAACATGATTAAAATTTACAAGAAAATTCTTTAACTAACTACAATATAAAGAATAAAAATAATGAAGGAAGAGACCTCAATTAATCAGCAGAAAAGACAAAATATAAAAAACGCTATTATTCAAACATGCATAATATACTCCTTTAAGGTAAAGACATCACTTAGTAGTCGAATTCAAAGTATCGGAGTATCGGCCAAGTATCAGCCATATTAACCAATACCGATCCGATACCGATACCCAAGGAAATGGCCGATACTGCCGATACCAATACTATCGGTATATATATATATATATATATATATATATATATATATATATATATATATATATTATATATATATATATATATATATATATATATATATATATATATATATATATATATATTATATATATATATATATATATATAATTAAAAAAATTCTGAAATATAAAAAGAGGATATTGTTGAATAAAAGAAAAAAAATAAATAAATACCCTTTTCATGGTTCCACGGAAAGTAATATAATGCTATAGCAAGAAGGGTCATTTCTACGCAAGAAGTTAGGGTGCGCGGGGCACAATACATTAAAAACCAGGATGTACTAAGAAATGTTAAAATCCAGTTACTAGATCCTCTTCCGTATAATTTTGCAAAAAATTTGATTGTATATAAATCACCAACAGCAAAAATTACAGACGAAACAACACGAGGAATGTTTATCTGAAAAATTAATATCATAGTGAACCAGTAATCATACTGCTTACGACTTTTGGTTCTAAAATAATAACATTTATTATTAAACCCTATGTTGCTTTTACTCTTTTTTTGAAAAAAAAAAAAAATATTGAAAATAACTTTAAAGTTAAAAGACCAACATGCATTTGAAGCCTTAAGAAGTATAAGGTTTGCCAAAAATATGTATTTAGGGTAACTACAAAAAAATAAATATTAACAAATGAAATGTAAAATGAAAAAAACCTTACAAGAAAAAAAGTATTATCTAAATTTAGTAATGATAATAGATAATAAATTGCAGAAAAAAATCCTGGATATATGAAACTTCTTATAGCTTCTCTCCATTCCCAGCATAAATATCCATACCTGAAAAATAAATATTTAAGTAGTTATAAGCACATTTAACTAACGGAAAATTTATTTAACTAATTAATTATTACTATCATTATTATGATCTTTTAAAACACTCATACTTACCCATATGTAAAGTAATGGGAAACTTCTGTAACTTGCCATGTTTCATCTGGAACAAACCATGTTCTGCACTAAAAAACAAGATGTTAATCTAAATAAAATTAATTTTTTTAACATTATTTTTCTAAATTCACTTTCTGAAGAAAATAAAAATATATACTTTCATAGGACTACATCAATAACTCTTAGTATTATATTGAAAGCATATGAAAGTAAATATGGTACACTTTTTGTTGGAAAAACTGGGAAAGAAATATATATATATATATATATATATATATATATATATATATATATATATATATATATATATATATATATATTATATATATATATATATATATATATATATATATATATATATATATATATATATATCTTAAACATCAATGTTTAAAGTTTGCTATAGGGGAATCGAACCCGGGCCCTATAGCACAAAAGCATAGCGTTTTACCACTACGCTGCTGGCGGAACCGCCAGCAATAGTGGTAAAACGCTATGCTTTTGTGCTATAGGGCCCGGGTTCGATTCCCCTATAGCAAACTTTAAACATTGATGTTTAATGTATTCGGTCTGCGAGAGTTAGCAGACCTTAATATTTGTCTGTATATATATATATATATATATATATATATATATATATATATATATATATATATATATATATATATATATATATATATATATATATATATATATATATATATATATATATATATATATATATATATATATATATATATATATATATATTCCATGTGAAATCACCTACACAAAAGAAATTGACCTTTCGGCGATGTGATCTCCTTATAGATGTTGTTGAGAGAATGAGAATGGTCTTTATCCCAAGTTCATAGCTCAAAAGGTTCCGGAGATACAGGCAATGGAACTCTGACAAAAAGTTCATTTTTGAGAGTTGGAGGCAAACTTTGATGTTAAATATTTCAACTTCTGCACCACCGATAACAATGATATACAAATCATTTTAATGCTCTTGAGTAGATCTAAAACTTTTATTTAGTAAAATTTTATGTCAGAGTAAAAAAAAAAAATATTTGACCTTGACTTTGATCTTTGATACTGAAAAAAGATATCTCCTGATTTTGATCAAATTTGTGTCATAACTGGGTCATCTTATTGGCACAAAGTATGCCAAATTTTAGGCATGTCCTGATGTCTAAATGTCGTTAAACGCCGACATGTCCTGATACAAGGTGCTTGAAAGTGTGCAAGTCAAAGGAAGTTGCGAAAACAGATACAGGGAGTGTGTTTCAGACTTTACCAGTAGAGTACATGTAAGATTGAGCATAGGGGTTAAGTCTAGGGTCAGAGATTTCGACAGAGAAAGGATGAGATTATGTAGAAAGGCATGTCGCACAAGCCCTTCTCAATGGAGGTGAATGGAGGAGGTATGTGATAGAAGAGTTCAGAAGAGCAGTGTCCATTGTAATAGTGATAGTATAGAGATTGTGACGAAACAGTTTAATGGGCAGAAAGTGATTGGAGAGAATTAGTGAGGGTGGGAGAGCTGATAAGACAAAACCCTAACTCCACCTTGTCAAGGAGAGCTGAATGAGTGAAACCAACCCAGATGTGTGAGGCATACTCCATACAGGGGCGAACAATATCCCTATATAGAGAAAGAAACTGGGATAGCTTGAAGAAATTCTGAAGGTGCTTCAGAACACCCAACCTCTTAGAAGCTTGTTTAGAAAGAGAAGTAATGTGAACCTTCCAAGAAAGATCACCAGAGAAAGAAACAGAGAATATTAAGGACAAATGAAGGTTTGAGTTGTGTGTTTTCCAAGATGTTATAGTTGTGTGAAAGATTGCAGGGAGTAGAGAGATAGAGGAATTGAGTTTTTAAGGCATTGAAAACTACCATGTTTTCCCTGCCTCAATTTGTAATAAAACTGAAACTGAAAGGAGTAATGAAGGGTGGAGTCATCAGCATAGGAGTTGAAAGGTGATGAAGTAATAGAGAGAAGGTTGTTAAAGAAAAATAAAAAAAGTGTTGGGGATAGGACTGAACCCTGAGCAACACCACTATTAAAAGATTTAAAGGATGAATGGTGGCTGTCTACAACAGCAGCTTTAGAACGACTGAAAAGAAAAGCAGAGACCACCACAGAAAGGATAGATTCCAAAAGAGGGAAGTTTGAATAATAGTTTAAAAGAATAAAATTTTATGGATTTAAAGAAGGCTATTTATTGTACAAAAATGGTTTCCAGCTGTCAATTTGGCTGTAATTAATTCATTTCAAAATATTTTGTACTAATAGTTTCAACAGAATCAATAAAATTAATAGGTGGCTAAACTTGGCTCACCTTTTCTAAAAAATTACCAAAAGATGTTTGATATGTCGTTACAATTATCATACTATATTCCAGTGTCAATACCCTAGAGATACTACAAGAAACTGTTTTTCAATTGTGTATGAAAATTTTTAGAAACTCTGGATATCCTCTGATGTTCCTGCCTTGAACAATTAGTTGCTTTTAACTAGTTATAGGACTGAATCTAGCTGTTTAAAAGTAAAAGGTCTTTTTAAGCTATTATTCACAAGACAATTCTGGCCTCACTCTTTTTTAAGGATTTTTTTTTTTTTTTTTTTTTCTTTTGAGGTTTGAACCACAAATTGTGATTTTAACCCAAATTTTTTATTTTAAACCTCAAATTGGGGGGATACTTTGGGGTAGAAGTTCATTTGTTCTCAATCAAGAGAACTTGGAACTCAGAAGAAAAAGTAAGTCTGCAACTTTTGGAATAAAAATATATAAGATCTAGGTCTAAAGACCAAAAGAGTCTAGGTCAGTCAAAGTCATTAATTAAATTCTGTTGAGTTGGCAAGTGGAGTACAGAAACTTTTTCAGGCATAAGATAACTTTTGGAAATTGTGGATGGGATTAACTGGCCACCCAGGATAAAAGAAATATGAAAAGTTGAGACACCCAGATCATTTTGGAAGGACACTCTCTGAATACTTTATGCAGAGCAATCTAACAGGAGGAATGTCACAGTTTACAAGAAGGACAAATATCAGCATCTGACAGTCTGAGGTGATGAAGATGTGAATTTAATCCACAGTGTCTTGACTTAGATCAAGTTTTGGAGAATTCCTAGAAGATCTGGTAAGATATGTAAAAATGCTGCAATAAAGGACTGTTTGGTATTATATACAGAATGAAATTTTTAAAATGTCAGAGTAAAAGTAGCAATAAACTCCTGAGATGTCCAGTATTTAGATTTGGTAGAAATAGAAGGTATAGGGGAAGCTTCAGAGACATATCCCTCACAGTATGTAGTAGGATATTCATTAGATCTGAAAGGATATCAGATGAATATTTGCCTGAGGGGTCCCTCCTTGAGTACAGTGAATTTCACTTACCTGATGATCTAGGGGACAATTATCCTGTATTAAGGAAGAGGTAGAGGCTCAATATGGAATATATGGAAAAAGAGCCAGGTAGAATGTCATGTTCATCACCCAATAAAGCAAAGGAATTCTGGGTTATGACTTATGGAGGAGAGATATTTAAATATTATGAATCTACTGGAGAAACTATTTGGAGTTGTACTGGTACAAATATCAGAGGTTGTACTGGGGTTGGGGAAGTATAAGGAAGAGGGTCAAGTTTCAAGTTTTCAAAGGGCTACCATATGAGGAGATGAAGGTCCTGAGGGTTAGCCTTGATAATGAAATTTAGTTCTAAAGAGTATTTGTAAACAGGACATTATTTAGAGCTTACTTTATGTGAGTGATTATAGAAATAACAGGAGGGAGCATTAGTGCAACCTTTAGCAGAATGGAAACCACTGCAATTAAAGCATTATACTTTAAATCAGTATGTAAGTCAGCCATGGGCAAACCTCCAACAGGTAAAATATCTCTGAACAAAATGAGAAAAGGTGAACAGGCTACGTATATCGATTTATATAGACACTGGCTGGGGGGAGACTTTTAAATTTAATATGAATCATCATATTATCTACCAACTCACTCTCTTTAGATTTCACCTTCATTTCACTGCCAAAATAGTGGAGGTGGTGTGGTCTATTAGACCCAAGTCTTCAAGAATCTCTTCTGTAAAATCTGGACTAACAGGGTGATTTTTCCATAGTTTATGAGGTGTACAGTCGTGAACAAAAGTTCTTTCCTATTAGGCTGGAAATAAATATTTATTTTAACAGGGTGATTTTTCCATAGTTTATGAGGTGTACATCATTACCTTGACCTAGTACGTACAGAGATTTGCACCTTGTGTTCTCCCAATTTAGTGATGTCAGTAAGTGATAAAGGGAGATCGTCCGAATTTCAAAACTGACCTCTACCTAGGACTTTAATAGAAACTTCATTAACTTGCTTCTGGAAGACTGACTCAGAGAGAAGCCGGGAGGAGTGTCTGGGGTTTGTGAAAATGAGCTTACCCTCCGTGGACTGTATAAGAACAACTCGAGTCGAGGGAGAATTGTGAATGATTGGGCCGAGTCAACGAGCGATATAGAGGGGGATTGGGCTGATTACAAAACAAAGGGTGTTGCCGTTCTGGTGGAAGGATGTCATGCCAACGTCTTCCTGCCCAGTAGTACCCATGTCCAGAACGACAAGAAGGGGCAGATAAAAGAGTAAAAAAAGAAAAGAAAAACGGTTTTATTATCAGTAAAAAATAAATAAATGAGTAAAATACTAAATAAAATCAACAACACTTCCTGTCAGCATCAAAATCTGATGGCAAGTCACCTCAAATTGGGGGATTCAAATCCAAATTAAGAGGTACATGGTCTTTGCTGAGCGGACGACAGAAACTAGATTCAGCTACTTTTTTAAACACATTTAGAAGCCTTTTACATAACTAGTATACCGAGATTCCAGCGGAGGCTAAAGTAGCCCTCAGAAAACTTCATCGGCATCACAACGCTGAGCAGGTTCATTACCGTATATCGCTAGCTTATTGGCTACAGATTGGTTCCTGATTACTACTTCCTTGTTCTCCTCATTTGTATTAAGTCCTGCTGTTTTATGAATAGAGAAACTAGAATTCTAGCCTTCTTTTAATTCATTGATCTGCTGAAAATACCAACTAAAACATACTTTCATTATTTTA
>SEYY01000724.1:125320-147820 GCA_009176605.1 Armadillidium nasatum
ATCTAAATAACGAGGTATTGTATGATATATATATATATATATATATATATATATATATATATATATATATATATATATATATATATATATATATATATATATATATATATATATATATATATATATATTATATATATATATATATATATATATATATATATATATATATATATATATATATATATATATATATATATATATATATATATATATATATATATATATATATATATATATATATATATATATATATATATATATATATATATATATATATATATATATATATATATATATATATATATATATATATATATATATATATATATATATATATATATATAATATATATATATATTATATAATATATATATATATATAATATATATATATATATATATATATATATATATATATATATATATATATATATATATATATATATATATATATATATATATATATATATATATATATATATATATATATATATATATATATTGAAGATATTATTGCTCCTTTTGAGCTTAATTTTAATGAAGAGAATTGCAAAGAACACGCAGAGCATTCTATATATGATATAATGATCAATTTTGAGAAACTTCTTATTAATGATTAAAATTCAATGTTTATAGAAATAGTTTACCAAGGCAGGGTACAAGTTTTGAGAACCACAGGAGAAATCCTATCTGGACCATACGCCTTCTTAGTATTAAGCTCAGAGAGAGCAGAAGTGACGTCTTTAGAATAAATTCTAATTTTAGGCATAAATGAGTTGGAGGGGGTTGAAGAAGGTGGTATAGCTCTGGAATCGTCCAAGGTTGAATAAGAGACAAAAGTTTGAGCGAAGAGTTCAGCTTTAGAATATGGTGAAACAGCAGTTGTACTGTCGGAAGATACTAAAGAAGGGAAAGAGGAAAAAACAAAGTTAGAGTTAATTTTTTTTATTTTTTTTTTTTTTTTTTTGCAAAATGCCAGAAAGAACTTGAAGAAGAAGAATCAGAAAGATTATTGCATTTCCTACAGAGAAAAGAGTTTTTAGTGTTACGAAGGATATATTTTGCACGATTCCGGGATGAAATATTAGTTGCGTGAGTTTCTGGAGTTTGAAGACGATGGTAATCCCTGAAGGCAACATCCCTGCTGCGGATAGCAGCGAGAACAGAGTTAAACCAAGGTTTGTTAGATTAGTGGAAGGGAAACAAAATGGAATGTACCCCTCCATGCCAGAGAGAATAACCTAGGAAATGCGTTCTGCAAACTCCAAGGGCATTCCACGTGAAATCAAAGAAGTATATATATATATATATATATATATATATATATATATATATATATATATATATATATATATATATATATATATATATATATATATATATATATATATATATATATATATATATATATATATATATATATTATATATATTTATATATTAGGTTACTGCTCTAACTGGTGACATTGTTAACCTTCAAGAAGACATTGAGAACATCGTAGGAAAAAGTGATTCTCCACGAAAGGATGACAACAATGCTTTGGGACATTATAAAGTAAAGCAGTATAAGAGACATATTATTTAGCGAATTAATTATTATTTGTTTTTAAGTCAAAGTCATGGTTTAACACAACACAATATTATTCTTTTATTTTTAAAATAACTAAAGTCATCATTACATTTTGTTGAAAGTTAATTTTTATTCTGTACTATGGTTTGAAAATATTTTTTTTGTTATATTTTTTGTAGCCATTTTAGGTACGGGTTCCTACATAATCCTTTGGCCCTCTTTCTGTTAAGGCCCTTTTTACTTAGGAGAAAATCGCTGGGAATTATCATTTTCAAAAGCACACTTTGATTCCTTCTTTTATATTAAAGTTTATTGTGATAAAAAGTTCTCAAAAAATCAAGGAAAAACGATGCTAAAAAGAGATAGCATGATGAAAGAGTATATCTCGTTCAGGGAATCAATAGTTATTTCCTATTGGATAATGTTCTATAATTTCCCATACTTAAATTTTAAGAAGGCTACTCCTTTGATTTTATCATACGAGAGACCATTTAGGATCCATAAATATTTAATTGCTATTGGATTCAGTTTACATAAGTATTTTATTTTATGACCTGTATTTTATATAGGAAGAAATAACAAAACTTACAAAAGAAGTTGAATCCTTAGAGGAAGAAGAAACGAAGGCGAGACAAACACTCTTCGACATTAATGTAGGAGCATCTAAACTATTTCACTTACTTGAATGTGATCTCAAACCAGTTCATGGATTGGTTGGTCAGTAGACATATATTCTTATTATTAGGTGTCAAGCATATATATATATATATATATATATATATATATATATATATATATATATATATATATATATATATATATATATATATATATATATATATATATATATATATATATATATATATATATATATATATATATATTATTGTATTTAGAGCTTATTTTGTGATGTTAGTTTAAAATTTCCCTAAATTAAACTCAAGATTATTCCGTTTCGTATTTCCTGAGTTGCAAATATCCTTTGGTGAGGGTGAGGAAAAGGAAAGTAGTTTAATGAACTCATTTAATTTTAAACCTAATATTAAATTTTCCTTTCAGGTGAATCTGAAGTCACAAATTCAAGTTTACCAACTTTCCTCTCAGTTATTGAACAAAAAGTGGAAGAAATTTGTAAGTTAAAAGAAAAACTTGAAACCAAATCAGATAATGTTACTCCAAGACAAGATCAAAATCAAAATGAAAGTGGCATCGATGGACAGACTGACACTACTCCATCTTCAATAACTAAAGCAAAACCAGTGTACGTATTCTTTTATTCTTTTTATTTTTTCTCCCATATAGGAAAAAAAATCTCCTAACAGGTGGAATAAAATCTTAAAGAATGCTATAATATGACTGGAAAGGAAATCAGATAGCATAGATACTGAAAGAGGAAGTAAAGTAAATCATTGATTGCATTAATGAACTGTTCATATAAAAACTAGAGCTAAGTTCAGTAATGTGCATGAGCCAGAGTGGCTTTGTTTTCCAAACAAATGTCATATTAGCACCAGCAAATGAATGATAATACGCGTTGTTGATATAAAGTATCGATATGTTACGTCAGATTTATTAGATTTACCATTTGATTTAGGTAATATATTTTCTTGTGTTTTTCCTTCGGAATTAGTGATTCATTTCCTTAAAAGTAATAACATTTTTTCATTGGTGTGAATGGATGTTTGAGATCTCCTTCATTGTCAAAATTGTCATTTGGTGTTTTTACCTTGAAGTGGTTCTATTTCTGTGTTGATTAATTTGTTGCACGTGCTGATGTCCCGGTTGATGAGGATCACGAAAAAGGATTCAAGTATTCAAGTAAGCAGTAAGATAGATGACAACCAGAATCAACAGAGAAACTGGGGTGTGCAGTGAAAAAACAAAGTGAATGTGTTATTTATAGAGCTCAATCACAATCCCAATCAATCGCAAGGAATTTCACAAAGGAGTTTGACATATTTGACAAAATTATGAGTGTATTGGAGTCTCCAACAACAATTAGTGTTGAAGTAAAATGAGCTTTCTTAGTTGCAGGATTTATTTTTGACCAAATTAGGAACTCGGCGGAGTGATAAGGGTTTCAATTTCATATCATAATTCGAATTAAATTTTTAAATGCTTTATTAAGTTTTCAAAATTTTAATTTTCCAATCCATAAGTTCTGAAATTTTACGAGCAATTTTAATTATTACATGAAAATTATTATTATTTATGAAGAGCTAATTATTTTCTTTTTACTCATATACAGTTAGCTGAAATGTCTAAATAAATTCACAGTAAAATAATTCTTTGCATTAATTTCATTTTTAATTAAAAAAAAATAATAATAAAAAAAAAACTTATTGCAAGTAAATTATCCTGTGACATTCTGGAATCTCGAGACAAGAACCTATATTTTTTCTTGGAACCCATAGATAAGCAAAAATGACTCAAATTACAATCACTAACATGATTCCAAGATTTTTCTTCCTATCTTCTACCCACAAAAGTATATTTTTATTTTCATTTTTACTAATTCTTAAGCACGTACCAAATTCATAACACTATTAATTTATGGTGCTACGTCAAAACTTGTGCGATTTTCTTTTATTTAAAAAAAAAATTTTTTTGTAATAAAAATAGAACGTATCGAAAATTTCATTTTTACCAAATATTCTCGCAACCTCATATGTAGATTTATTTCCTTTTTTAAACCAAAAATTTTATCTTTTGAATGTGTAATAGACAAATTATAACTTTTCTTAAAATTATCAGAGCTATTAGCACCAACACTCTTGCGTTTTAGACCCATTATTACTGAGAAAATAGAGCAATGCAAACTAGATATATATATATATATATATATATATATATATATATATCTATATATATATATATATATATATATATATATATATATATATATATATATATATATATATATATATATATATATATATATATATATATATATATATATATATATATATATATATATATATATATATATATATATATATATATATATATATATATATATATATATATATATATATATATATATATATATATATATAACAGAATTCCCCACATTGTTCATCCCGTTGATGAAGATGGAAATGAACCAACAACTCACGGAGATCTTCTTTCGTCTTTGAGAGCAAAAAGGTCCGACAGTTTTGACAGTTAAAATCAAATTAATTTTCAATTGAAGTTTTTTAAAGATTTTCATTTGCTAATTAGAAAAGGAGTTATAAAGAAATTTTATTAAGAAATAATCGGTATTTTAGAATTTCTTGGATATATTCTCATCCTAATTAATTAAAATTATAACAATAGTGTGGTTTACTTTTTCCTTATTATTATTATTATTATTATTATTATTATTATTATTATTATTATTATTATTATTATTATTATTATTATTATTATTATTTTTATTATTATTATTATTATTATTATTATTATTATTATTATTATTATTATTATTATTATTATTATTATTATTATTATTATTATTATTATTATTATTTTTATTGTTATTATTATTATTATTATTATTATTATATAGTAGTAGTAGTAGTAGTAGTAGTAGTAGTAGTAGTAGTAGTAGTAGTAGTACCACGCTTTCTGAATACTTCTTAAAGCATCTTTTCGATTCCATTCTAACTGATCTGGATAATATTTTCTTGAGGTGGACAAACCTTAAGAACTTCAAGTCTTTAAATGAGCAACTTCTTAATATCTCCCTGTCAAAACTACTACCCAGCTTTCCTATCTCTTTGGTGGACCTGCCTATTCACATGTTGATAACATAGATATTCTATGAGTGGACATAAAAGGTGATATATATTTGGAACTTCATAACTTTATACATGCGTTTTGAAGAGCTGGGAGTTCTGTTCAATTTACTAAAGTATTTCTCTTCCCCACAGTTACTTAATTGTGTTTAAGGGACTCCTCGACCGGTGAATGGAGTACCGTTCCCAAGTCTGTGAGGGCTGTAAATCTTACCCATCTTTTGAATAGGGTAGGGGTAAGGTTAAAACACTAATAAACTGTCCTTTACTTTCCAAGTATCTTAACAATTTGCCTTTGAGACACAACATTGGTGTCTACTTTTTCACTATAGGTACTACAATTTTAGATGCTCAAGACCTTAATTAATTAATTGACTGATTAAATTTAGATTTTAAAACATATTTGGGTTTATTTTTATAGTGTAAGAATTTTTTTAGAAAACTAAAACCTTAACACATTTCTGTAATCAAAATAAACTAAACTTTTGTTTCCTAAAATAAATGGACATAAAAGGAAAAATATTTAAATGTAGAAAATTATAAATGAAACGAAAATCAAGCTTACCTTGTAGAGTATAATTATCTTAGAAGTCAATAGTTACCCTTTAGAAGAATAATTTTCCTCAAACCTATCATGGTTCTTCTGAGGCCTCTTGATACCATAATAGTTCCAAGGTTCAAACATCTACTTAGAATTTAGGGAACAATATTAGAAGGTTATATTTAACGGTTTCAATTTTATTAAATTGATGCACAGTCCTATTACTAGGCTTTAAAGTTAAAAGTATAAATTAAATAAAGTTAGGCTGGCTGTAGTTACATTCACTAAAGTTATATTCACTTTTTGTAGGTTTGTTAACAGTTCGTGGTTATACTACACCTTTAGCATAAAAATAAAATATGCACTATTTGGCAACATAGACAACAATAAACACTATTATGAATTACTGTATATTTCAGTCTGATACTTATTAAGTAAGACTGACGATTAAGTCTGAAGACTAACGACTCAATACTTAAGACTGTTACGTTTACAAATGACAAAGATATACTCCGCCAGAATTTTCATTCCAACTGTTCATTTTGCCCTTTACTTGGTTGGATGTACTTCTTTTATTTTTTAACAACATAATCCCTAGTTAAATATTATGAACATTAGGACGATTGAACCACAAATTTCACTTGTATAAATAAATATACACATTCAGGCATTTTTTCTTTTTTTTTTACAGATCGCAACCACTCACGGCAGAGCCCTTTTCAAGGAGGGGGCACACACAGAGGAAGAAAACTCACTCAAACAAAAACCTAACGCACATCCCTCAGGTGGGCACAGACGGAAGCCTTGACGAGTGGAAGATTAAATGCAGGAGGATATATATATATATATATATATATATATATATATATATATATATATATATATATATATATATATATATATATATATATATATATATATATATATATATATATATATATATATATATATATATATATATATATATATATATATATATATATATATATATAAACACTTTAGGAGAAAGTGGAAAAGAAGGAGGCACCACAACGAGGTATAGCCTGGGGTTTTCCACTTCCACACAAAATTGGTGCGAAAGCAGGGCACCCCTTGTGCAACGAGGACGAAGCAACGGTGGAGGAATGCTAGAGGCTAATTCCCTCGAGCACCTGCCATTGTAGTACCTATAAACTCAAACACAAACCTAACGCACATCCCGCACAAAAGAGTTTGAAAGTAAGGGAACAGCTTATTAATCTTTTAGCTTTAGATTCAACCCTATCCAGAAGAGAGGAAGGAGCCGGAGCCCCTCAGATATGAGAACAGTACTCCATACAAGGACGAATAAGGCCCTTATATATTTGGAGTAACTGCTCAGAAGGAAAAAAATTCTCGCAACCTGAACAGAACTCCCAGCTTCTTAGAGGCCGCTTTAGCAACCATTGTGATATGAGGTTTACAAGACAGTTTATAGTTTATGTTTAGACCAAGAATGTTAATGTTATTTACAGGTGAGACGGGAGAGCCATCGAAGAGGATAGGAAAGTTGGGAGGTGCTTTTGAGAGGGAAATTGGAAGAAGTTGAATTTCACAAGGTTGCAATGACCCCACCGGGAAATTCCATCCAGATCGGCAAGAATAGAATCGGAAAGTTGAAGATGAGAAGCAACTCTAGAAGCAAAGAGGGAGCAGATTTGAAATGAGTAGAAGAATGGAGAGTTGAGTCATCAGCATAAGAGTGAACAGAGTTGGAAGTGCAGTTGAGAAGATGGTTAATGAAAGGTAAGAATAAAGTTAGAGATAAAACAGAACCCTGAGTAACACCACAGTTGACAGAAAAAGAGGAAGAAGTCGCTTCATCTACAAGTGCCGAAATGGAACGATCTGAGAGAAAACTAGATAAGAGTAAGCTAGCTTAAGCGCATGACGTCATACCAGATTTCGTGGAACAACTCTTTATAGCCAAAACACAGCCAGTGGATCATAGACTTTAACTAAAAGTCTATGAAAATTACATAGCTTCAACGAGAGTGCACTGTCTATGTAATAAAAGTCTATGCAGTGGATTGAGTTCGAATCTGGCAACTCTGATTCTTGATGGTGTAAGCAAGATATAGGCCCGCAAGTTTTGATTAATGATATGGAACAAAGGTTTCAGATGAAGTTTTCATTTTGGCATCTTAGCTGTTATCAGTAAACCTGAAATTTTTGGAAAATGCTTGCAACGAGATATTTCAGAAGTGGTCTTTCACTTTTTTTGAAGGTAACTGGAGTAACCACGCCTAACTTCTTAGACTAGTTTTATAAATAAAAGTCCCATTACTCCTTCCCAACACAGGCTTAGTCTAAGTATAAAAGTTCTATTTGGTAACAGTGCATGAAAGTTTAGAAACAAATGTCAAACTTTATTTTATCTCTGCCATATTTGTTGTACTTACTAATTCTCAGATTTCGATCATTAGAATTAAATATATATATATATATATATATATATATATATATATATATATATATATATATATATATATATATATATATATATATATATATATATATATATATATATATATATATATTGTAATTGTAGCGTTCACGGGAGTGGATTTTTTTGTATGAGACAAGGTTGCTAATATACCTACGTGTTGGGAGTTTGACTAGAACTACACGTAAGAATTTGAAACTTCACTCACAAGTTGATGAGTATTGAATATTTATTGAAAATATAAAGACAAAGGATGTTGAAATGCATGAAAATACCATATATTTAAGCATGGAAAACTAAATATCACCACTCACTAGTCAGGGGCTATGGGGTGGATCCCTTCACAAAGGAATGTTAAATATACTAAAATATGTTACCTTAAAATATAATGCAATTTTATATAATATTTTACCTTTATAATCTTAGTTAATGCTAATTAGAATATATTTCAAGTGTTTACCATCAATATCAATAAAATCCCAGTTATTTATAGCGCACTGATAATACTAAGCTAGCCTAGCCTGTTAAAGTACAGAGAGATGTATGAGGGTTTAGCATATCTGGTTCGAGAGTAAGTGGGACACCCTGTAGTATCTTAAGAACATTAGTGATTTTAAAAGTTTTAATATGTGAGAATATAGACAGGCATGCAAATAGTAGTACTCCAAATCTAAAACTTAAATTGTGATGCAGAGACAATCTTTTCTCATTTTTGGGTAATTAGATTTTGTCTTGGAGAGTATATTTGACCCCCTCTACTAAACAGCCTTTCAATTTTAATTGAAGAGTATGGCAGTGATGATAAATTAATCAGCAAAAAATTGGCAATGACAATTAATTGTCAAATCACTAGGAAAGACATTAATATAATGTAAATTAATCAGCAAAAAATTGACAATGACAATTAATTGTCAAATCACTAGGAAATACATTAATCTGATGGGTGTCAGTATGGCTCAGAGCAGAAGGAATGATTTTTGGATTTGAAAATCAGAGTTACAAGGTATAGGCTAATAGAACTGTGGATGTTTTCTGTAGGAATGAGCCATTCCTGCAGAAATTTCAGGAGGTAAAAAAGAATGCAGATATTAGAAAAGGATTGGAGGAACCCAGAGATGAAAAGAGTTTAATAGTGAAACTAGAAGTATTGGAAGTTAAGAATAGATCTAGTGACAAGTATGTTGGGTTCATCCCTTCAAAACAATAAGGGGTCCATGGTAGGGAGTTGAACCAACTGCTCATGGTTCTGAATAGAGAAATGATAGGCCTAATTTAGTTTCACCTTTTGTATCTTTATATTCCAAAAGAAGAGAGAATGTTTTCTATTTTGAAGTGTAGATAGTTGGAGAATTCAAGATAGTCAGTAGGATTAAGTGAAAGGTAGATAGAACAGATAAATTTAGTTATAGATTGGCAAGAGAGCCTAAGTTATTAAATAGAAAATTCAGATTGGCAAGAGAGCCTAAGTCATAAAGTAAAAAATTCTGAAGACTCCAAATTAGAAACATAAGAACCGACAGCACCATTGCTTATATATGTGTGCAGCATTGTTTTTCTGACTGACAATTTAGGATAGAGACAGTAGGAGGGAACAGAGCAAGGTTTCCTAGTATCAGAGTTCCCATACGCCTGTGATCCACTTAATAAAAAGTTATGAAGTGTAGAAGAGAGGTAGTTTTCAACAAAGTGGAAATTAGATTAGACTAGATATTCCAGGGAAAGTTGTAAGATTCTTGGTTGCATCAACCCCATCATTGGAGGCAACTCCCAGGTGTGTGTGTTTGTGTATATATTAGGAAAATATTTTTAGTCCTGAGCAATGGCTAGTATACCAATATATTTATTTGGTATAGTTAAGCTTGTTAATCCTTCTTGATTAATAATAGCAGAATATTGGAATTTGCCATTGTGAATATCCATAGTAAACCATTTTGAATTCGGCAAGGATTGATGAATTTTGATTTAAAATTTTTCTATTCTTATAATGTTTCCAGATATGTATTCCCTATTGGCTATAGTTTTTAATGTATTTAAATGTATCTTTAACCTTTCAACTTTTTTTTTTTTTCCTATTTTTTAGGTAACCAATTCAAATTTTGCAGGAAACTACACATTTAATACTACTACGAATTATTATACTATTGACAAGGTTTTACTTTCCAAATTAAGGAAGAAAACAGGATTTCCTCTTTCACATTGCAAAAATGCTTTAGAACAAAATGAAAATGATCTTGAAAAGGTAAAGTAATTTATTGTGTTATTGGATTATATTTGAGATACAAGTAAATGGTAATTTGTTTTTAAATTATCTCTATATTTATAGTCAGAAAAAGTGGCTTCTTCAAGAAGCTCAAGCGCATGGATGGGCAAAAGTAAGTAAATTAGGGAGTCGAGCAACTCCTCAAGGACTTATTCGGAGTTTATGTTGACAGAAATATGGGAGGACTTGTGGAAGTTAATTGTGAAACAGATTTTGTAGCTAAAAATGAAGATTTTAGGGAGTTGGTAAATACTATTACCAAAGAAGTTACTTTATCTTCACCTGACCAGGGAACAAATACAAATTCCAAGGTATGATATATATATATATATATATATATATATATATATATATATATATATATATATATATATATATATATATATATATATATATATATATATATATATATATATATATATATATATATATATATATATATATATATATATATATATATCCAGTTCCAGTGAGCAGCAGTTATAGGCAGCTACATTCATCATAAATCTATAAATAGTGGTGTCGCACTGGTTTTTTTTTTATCCTTAACTTTTTCTACTTTTTATCAATAACCTTTCTATTACTTCACACCTATCCAATTCTAAGTGGATGACTTCCCCTCTCATTACTCCATTCATTGTGAAAGATGTCTCACCCCAACAACATTTAACTTACTCTAGGAGGGTAGCCTTAGAGCAGCCAATCTCTGATCTTTCCCAGATTTCTAATTAAGTTCAGAGAAATTATGGCTGTTTTCAATGCCTCAAAAAAAACTTAATTTCTTCATCTCTCAACAATCTTGTATTAGCCGACCATATATATATATATATATATATATATATATATATATATATATATATATATATATTATATATATATATATATATATATATATATATATATATATATATACTTTTTTTTTTTTTTTACCTTCTCACCCCCTGACCACCCCATGTTGAGGCGGCCACACTTCGCTAATGAAGCCTCCCGCCGCAGTCGGTCTCGTCCAGAGATCCTTCAAAGAAGTGATGCCCAGAAGATTTTGGGGCGAGAGTTGGAAGGACAGCGTAATAGAAAGTGTTTCACGGTCTCCGGGGCCATTCCGCATCTAGTACAGGTGGGAGATGCTACCTGGTTTATTTTGAATTTGTGTTTATAATGTTGTAGTTTGGGTTGGTGCCCGCATCTCAATCTTGCAAGTGAGGTTTGTAAGTGTCTTGGGAGGTTGTTGAAGTCGGGGTTTATTTCGGGGGGGGGGTTCGTTTAGTGTGTTGTTTGGAGGTCTGTTGATCAAGTATGAATGTGTTAGTTGAGTGTGTATATGTTTGGTTGTTGTGGTATTGGGGAGAGGAGGGGGGGGATGTGATTTAGGATCTGTTTGTAAAGGCGCCGGTGGACGATAGGCTGTGTTAGTATATATATATATATATATATATATATATATATATATATATATATATATATATATATATATATATATATATATATATATATATATATATATATATATATATATATATATATATATATATATATATATATATATCTAAAACAACTAAACCTTGTCTTTCTTTAATTTTCTTTGTTTCTCTTTCTCTATGATCTTTCTTGAAGGATCACATTACATCTCTTACTGAAGAAACTTCTAAAAGATTGCATTATCCTACTGACTATCCTAAGCAATGATCAGTTGGTCTATATCCACTGCTATACAGAAATTTTTCACTTTACCGCAATTGTTGGTATTTATAGGGGTATCTTTCATCCTTGGATGGAATATACCTTGCACATCTAGGGTGGTTCAACTCTCACAGCTTTTCTTGAGAAGGTGGATCCTAGAACTTTTTTTGTCTTATCAAATATTTCACTCTCACAAACTTCCAGTCTCTTTCTGCCTTTTGAATTGTTGTATCACTCTCTTTACAGCATCATCTACAACGTATTCTAAAATATCTAGTGACCTATCTTCTCCATTGAGAAAGGCTCACGCTACACATTTCTAAATCTATCCAACTCATTATCCCCATACCTAACCACTATGTTGAATCTTTCGTGTGCCCAACTGGTAAAGCCTTAAACATACTCTTTATGTTTTCCTATTTCTCTTTTGGCTTGCACTTTTCAACCCTGTGTATCGGCACATGTCGACCTTTAATTTGCAAAGATGATTTCCCCCAACTGTGGTAAAATTTTGAAATCCTTCGCCTTTGCCTATATATATATATATATATATATATATATATATATATATATATATATATATATATATATATATATATATATATATATATATATATATATATATATATATATATATATATATATATATATATATATATATATATATATATATATATTTGATGTTGAATATTTTATTAAATAAATTCTTCCTTAAATCATGCCCTTTGTTTATTGTTTCAATCTTTTTAATGCCCTTATTCTGATCCTTATCGTCTGAAATTTATTATTATTATTAAATAATAATAATATTGATAATATAATAAATGGGCAATATTTTCACTTTTTAATACATGGATATTTCGTCAGTCGTCAATGTATATTTCATTTGGTATTTTGTTCAAATTAAAATGATTGAAGAACTTTATTTTTTTTTAATTTTATAAATTTCATTTAAATTTTTTTAATTTAAAGCTTTTAAGATTCTTGAAAATACCACGTCATCTTAACTGTGACATATTCTTAAAACATTTCTCGTTTTTATAATCTTTCATATTTAATTAAGGAGGTAATTTTTATTTATGTTTATTTTTTTTTGTTTTTTTTACACCAATTTAGATTTTCATTTCTAAAGAAGAATTGGAGAAACTCCAAACCAAAGAAGGTAAAAGCTTTAGCTGATTTAGTTGCTTTAAGTGTTGGTAAAATTGGTGAAAATATTCAACTCGCCAGAGCTGTTAAGATTTCAAGCCCTCCAGAGCTACAGTTACGTGGATATGTTCACCCTCCTAATGAAAAAGGTCTTTTAGTAGGGAAATATGCAACTGTTGTGGCTTTCAAGAATGCAAATGATGAACAGCTTACAAAACAGCTTTGTGCCCACATAATAGGTTTGTAAATGAGTAGATTTATTTATTTTAGATATACTTTTTTTAAAAAATTTCTTATTTCCCTTATAATTGGCAAATAATTATCCTGTACTTCTTACTGATTTTTAGACGATTTTTAAACGTTCTTAATCCTTAGGAAGTCACATTTTTTTATAATTAGGAATGAATCCAACTGAAATTGGAACTTTTGAAGAGCTTGAAGACGCAACCAGTTCTGAACAGAGTGAGGCAGAAATTTCTAGTAGCAAGCAGAGTGAAACTGCCATCTCTTCTAGCTCTTCAAGTAGTAGTGAAGATGGGGATTCTAGCGAAGAGTCAGACGTGGAAATCATTGAAGAAGAAGAAAAAGAAGAAATGCTTCTGCGGCAAAAGTTCTTGGCGGATTCAGATGTAACTGTTGGTCAAATTTTAAAAGAAAATGATATGGATATCATTGATTTTGTGCGTCTTGAATGTGGAGAAACACAGAAAGAAGTTCAGTGAGCAAAAGACAAAAGTTTTTAAACTCATTTAAATATTTGTACACAATTAAAAAATAATAATTTTTATAATGTAAATAAACCTTTTTTATATTTAAAAAAAATGGTTTCCATGTATTTTAAACCTGTAACGAATGTAGTTCAGTATTTTAATAGTTGTCTTATGTGATTAGAACAAGTCTGAATACTTAGATTTTTTTCATGAACCACCAGAACGCTTCAGATAACTAATGTGTTACCTTCAGGATATAATATAAAATATATCCAGTTCCATGGTACAGCCTAAAGCGGATTGTCTCTCATTCTTAGGATTAGCATTTAAAATTAATCCTATCAAATTTTTGGAGCCTTTTTGCATTGAGGTATTCGACCTGCACCATTCACACTTTCCTTGACAACAGTCTTAATGCAGAAGCTAACCTCCCACCCAATAAGACTCCACCTATTTGAAAATCTATTGTACTTCAGGGCCATTTTCTTTTATATGTACCAGGATTTTCATTTTAACCCAGTTTTCACTATGAATAAGTCAACAAAGTGATCTTATTCCCCTAGGAGCTATTTGCTACCTTCAAATCACACCTCTCATCCCTTCGTAATTAATTAAGACTGTCATTTTATGCAAATGGATTGAAAAGAGAAAATATATTCTTTGGATGTTTTTTGAAGTTTTCATTTTAAAAATAATTTAGGAGCATATTTTTATTTGACATTCACTTCATTCCTTATTTTATAATATCTTTTGTTTAATCTTACACTATTTTCACCCTGTTAGAGCTCAACTATCACCTACAACCTTTTGGTTTAAATGATTGTGAGGAAATTATATGTTTGATTCTGATTTTATTCCCTCTAATAATAGACTGTGAAATTTGTTGCGAAAACTTTCCATCTAGGAATAAAAGGTAATTATATTGTAGGTGTTTTCAGTAAGGCTAGTAGTTGAATTTTCCCCTATTATCACTATTTTCCTCAAGGAAGTTTTAGTTGCCCCCTTTAATGCTTTTTATTGTTTTTTAAAAGTTGAAAACTTGGAGACAGGAATGTCAAAAGAGATACAATTCATAAAATAAAAAAATGTGTACTATAAGAAAAGTAAACAAGAAAAGGTGGTCCTCCCAGTTTTTTTATATAAGCTATACCAAAATGACACTTTTATTTAGTAGTACTAAGTGTGCTGCATGGACTCAATGATCAGTTGGTTTATATCCAATGCTATACAGATATGTCTTGGCTATTTTAGTTTTAAGTACGATGAATATTTTGCTATGTAATTTCAGCAAAAATGAAATTGTCTTCAGAAAAAAAAACAGATTAATTTTCGTCTTTTTAAATGTTGAAATTAATGAGCGTTTAACAGGCTTAAAAGAATACTACGTATGAGAGGTTTGAGATGATTAACAAAATATAAGGGTGAAATTATTTACCACTATCAAGTTCTTGACAAAAAAATTTCATCGTTTGCTACACGGTCTCCATTTGTATCCCTTAATTCCAAGTTATTCACTGCATTAAGTAAAGAAATGGGGTAAACATGAGCATTTTTTTTTTTTACATTGCGAAGACGATGGTTATCCAGAGGAAATATTTTGAAGAGACTGTTTGAAATTAGAGAAATTTTAATGTTTTTAAACCAACATTCCCCAACGTCTAAGGATGCAATATTTGAATTTAAAGAGTTTTAGTGATGTTAATTGGTTGATTAAGTTGTCCTAACCTTGGGACATTTTTTATTTTTTCAAATAAACTAAATCTTTCGTTACCCAGCAAAAGAAATTTCATTTGTTCCTATGAAATTTCCTAGCGGAACCTTTCGTATTATAAGATCAGTTTTTTTCATAGTACCCATAGGAAAATTTTCTTTAAGGTATATTGGAAATTCCCTACGAAGCTTATAGGAACCAATGAATTTTCCTATTAAAAAACCATTGTACCCTATAGGAACCAATGAAAATTCTGTGTGTTTTAAAAGTTATGGTAAATTATGAACTATTGCCTTTATCAGTCATTTTCTGTGTTAACGCAACCATCATATATATATATATATATATATATATATATATATATATATATATATATATATATATATATATATATATATATATATATATATATATATATATATATATATATATATATATATATATATATATATATATATATATATATATATATATATATATATATATATATATATATATATATATATATATATATATATATATATATATATATATATATATATATATATATATATATATATATATATATATATATATATATATATATATATATATATATATATATATATATATATATATATATATATATATATATATATATATATATATATATATATATATGTAGTATATTACTAACCCGATAATTCTCGGAAATGAAATCTTTCGCTGGTTATCTACTGAGTTGGAAACGAACACACCAACGAAAATACGAAACGCCTTCTTTTGAGTGAATTTCCATTTTCCATTGTTCTACCAAAGTTTACCATATTATAGGGTAAACTTTGATTTAAATATGTCAGTTATGGCATACTTTGTCTGTGGTTATGGCAAGTAAATTGTGGAGTTGTTTTATGGTCATAGACTTATAACTATGGTTATGGTGGTTATGGTTGATCAGTTTGGCAACCATGGTTTTGTGTTTAACTCTGTAGCCTATGAAAGCCGTGATGGGGATTTTTTCTTTTTTTTTTTTTGAATTTTGGAGTTGTCTTTTGAGAGAATTTAGAGTTATAATACGGTTACCTGTTAATAAAATAGTAAATAAGCGGGTAATAACAGTTGCTTCACCATGCGTAGTAAAATATCAGTTTTTTTTATTTTTTTATTTTTTTTTATATATTTTTTTAAGTTTTTTCTTTTTATTATGTATTTCTATTACTTTACCGTAAAGTGAAAGTATATGTAGAATGCATTTAAACATATTTTCAATCTTATTGAAAACTCTTCAGACTTTGATGAGTATTTTAGTTAAGAAACGCTAAATCTTAATTGTAAAAAAGCGAATTACACTATCGATGTTAAAGGTATCGTACCAGATCGAATTATTACCATGGTAATAATTCGGTGTGTCACGATACCTCTCTCTCTGTTTTTCACTATATTGAAAATATTAAGTCAAAATATGTTTAAATGCATTCTACACATATTATTACTCAATGGTAAAGTAATATACGTAATAAAAAGAAAAACTTTTTTAAAAAAAAGTAATATTTTTGCTCTGAATGGTGAAGCAACTGTTCTTCAACTCTCTCTCATTCATTTGTACAAAAATAAGCAAAATAATTTAATACCAGGTTACCTTTGACATTATTTTCTGCAATGTACTGTAAAGGGGTAAAGGTTAAGAAGTTGTCTGGCCTTCGATATATTGAAATATCAATATATCAATGCAAATTTTTTGACATTTGTATTTTTATTATTTAGTTTTCATTTCATTTATGCCTATTAATATTATTACTACTATTGTTATTCTAATTATTATTATTATTATTTTTGTTTAGTTTTCTAGCGTACTTAGTTTGACTTATCATTACCATAATGACTGATCCTGTCTTGTGATACAGGCCTAACTGATAGATGGAACGTTGCCATAGTGTGGTTTGGTGGGGTTCATTGGGAGTTTAGCATGATAGAATTTCATGAAACGTCCCAGCGTGATCTCATTTTTATACCATTTTGGCACAGGGGATTACACTCTTGCTTATGATCCTAGAGACCAGGGTTTGAATTCCAGCGGTATAGCAGACTTTGAGTTGCAATATTGTTTCAAATCACGAGTTAAGTTAGTGGTTCTAAAAAGGATGATGTTTAACTAGTCTGCAAGAAAGAGGATAGAACTGGCCTTGTTGTCCCCATATCATGGTTCAGTTGGGTGAGGTCTGTTGGGAGTTTAGCATGATAATATTCATCAGACTTCCCAGTGTGATCTCATTTTTGTACTGTCTTGGCACAGGGGATAACACTCTTGCTTACGATCCAAGAGACCAGGGTTCCAGTGTTCGAATCCTGGCAGTATAGTAGTCTTTAAGAGTTGCAATCTATATATATATATATATATATATATATATATATATATATATATATATATATATATATATATATATATATTATATATATATATATTATTATTATTATTATTATTATTATTATTATTATTATAATTATTATTATTATTATTATTATTATTATTATTATTATTATTATTATTATTATTATTAGTCTTGAATTCAATTTAGCACATTGTAAAAAAAAATAGTGAAAGAACAGTATGTCTCTCAATAGGACAGAGATGAAATGGTATGCCATATTGGAAATAAAAATTTGAATTATTTTAATTTTTTTTTTTAATCTATATATATTTTTTGGTAATTGAACTCCCAATTTATTTTTTTTTTTTTTTCTACTCTGCCTAAATATGTAGAGGAAATTATTGTAATATGATTTTTTTCAGTTTATTAGCAAACAGGAAAGGATTTTGTAAGGAAAAAAATAAAAACAAATATAAAAATTTTTTTAAAAATTCATATTAAAATTTGTATTTATTTACAGTATGACACCATTTCTTCTGCAACAAATTCATTTGTACTTTTTAGAGACATTGTCCTTTCACTGTCTTTATTTACAATGTTGCTAAATCAGATTATATATATATATATATATATATATATATATATATATATATATATATATATATATATATATATATATATATATATATATATATATATATTATATATATATATATATATATATATATATATATATGCACAATATTCAAAAAATACCATAGCAACAAAGCAACTATTATAGATCTTCCTCATTACTCTCTTGCTTGAATAAGCATTATTACAGTTTTTGATACTGTTCATACTTGTTAGCTGTCTCCTAGCCTCGAAATATTGTTCAAACCTTTTCATATTGTTGATAATTATCACACCTTTATCCAGTAATTTCTTATTTTTCACAATTAAAATACTTAAATATTTTTTCAAGGTAGAGTGTCTGTACGTTTTAGTATTGAAATTCATTTTCAAACATAGCCCAACTAAGAAGTTTATTCAGATCATTCTGAATTGCATGCATCTTTCCAGAATCACAATAGAAGTAGTAAATATAGTATCATCAGCAAATGTGGAAACATTACTTTTTATTTCATCCAAGTCATTTATGTAGATCGAGCAGAAATAGATCCAGCACAAAACCCTTAGGAAAACTACTTTCTGCTAGCTTCCATGTGATGATTTCTGACCTTTAAGTACTACACAATTTTTTTTTTGTTACTTAGCCACTTATAAAACACTACCCTTAATTCATTAATTTATGCACCAGCCTAACATAGATAACCTTATCTAATTTTTAAAACTCTTTTTCTAAAGTTTAAATAACTTCAACAGGAATTTCCTTTGTTAGCATGATCAGTAATACTAATATACTCATTTCATAATTTTTAAAAAGTTTATCTGAAAAGATCTATCTTTCAAAAAACTACTTTGAGTGTCCTGTAATATACTATTTTCTGATAAATGTTTCTCAGTTTGAATTTTCATTTTTTTTTCCAAAACATTTACTAATAATGATGTTAAACTAACTGAAATCCTGTTTATTATCTTTTTTTTTTGTATATAGGCACAAGCATGTACTGTTACCATCTTCACATAGCCCACAATAAACAAGAGATTTGTTAAGTTTTAAGTGTAAAACATATACTACTGTTATTTCCTTTCCTTAGAATTTTACTATATTTCCATGAGTACCTGCAAATTTATTTGGTTTCAATCATATATCACATTTAATTGTTTTATTACAAACAGTCAAGTATTGTAATATTTTCAGCTTTTATGTTATTAATATTTGTTATAAAAAGAAATTATTATCACGAAGTATGAACCCTGCTGACTTTGGTATTAATTCATATTCAAGCAATTTCTCGCCTCATAAAAACAGTTCTCAATCCAAAGGTAAGTTGAATTTTAATTGCATTATCTCAGTTATAACTGTCAAGTTAATATCATAGTGTAATAGTGTAAAGTTTTATACAAATTAATTAAAGTTGATTAAATTTTTTTTTTTTTTTTTTTTTGGGGGGGGGGAATGAATCTGAAAATTATATTTATTATTAAATCATATAGCCAGTACATTGTAATCATTTTAAAATATTTAGAAGTAGGAATATTTTGTTAAATTATTATTACTAGAAAGTTTAATAAAAAATAAAAATTACCAAAGCATTTAGCCATGATTTTAAAAACAAACATTTTACCATCAATATTTTTGTATAATCATAAATGCAAGTACAATTTTTGCTTCTAAGAAAGTAGCAGATTTAAAAAGCAATATTTATTATAGCTTTGAAAAGTGATAAGAAATAAATATTTTTGAATTGATTAAATTTGGAATATTGTGTCCAATTATGGTTATTTTTATTATTATTTTTTTCTTCAATATATTGCTCTGTGCTCATATATATATATATATATATATATATATATATATATATATATATATATATATATATATATATATATATATATATATATATATATATATATATATATATATATATATATATATATATATATATATATATCAAGCTTGGGTCCAAGTACAGGCCACTATACTTAAGTACAAGTACATTTCAATTTAAATTTTTTTTATATATAAATGGCACTATTGCCCATAAGCATTCCTATCTTTATTTTGAAGGAGTTAGCATCTGAGTTGTCAGTTGTCCTCATTCGACTCTGTTCTTTATGCACCAATACTAATAGTTTCCCTCAGTTCTGGAAGTTTACATTTGTTGAGCTGATCTGAAAGAGTGGTAACCACTCTGATCTTTCCAATTATCGTAACATAGCTTTCACTTGTGTTGTCTTAAATCTTTAAAACACTTCTCAACTCTCATTTCATGGATCATCTACAACCTCATTCCCTCCTTTCTGATCATCAGTACAGCTTTCAATGATTGAGGTCAACTGGTGACATACTTTCCTATCTTCTGATTTTTGTTATTCTTCTATTAAGGACTATGGGAAATCTTGAATGGTGTCACTTGAAGATATCCAAAGCTTTTGACAGGATACATTACTAGTCACTATTCTCTTAACTTCCTTCCTTTTGGTTTCCTGTTTCTCTTTGCTTACTCATGTCTTGTTTGCTCTCAGATCATTCCATATCAACAATTTGTTGATGGAATGACCTCTTACTTCTTTCCTATTAATTGCGGTGTTCCTCAGGATTCTGTTCAATCTCCAACTTTATTCTTATTGTTCATCAATTATCTCAGCTGCACTTTCAACTCTGTTCATTCTTATGCTCATGGCTCAACTCTCTATTCTTCCACTCATTACAAATCTGCCCCTTCCTTTACATCTAGTTTTTCATCTTGACTGCATCTTTCTTTTTATATTCTTGCTTATCTGGATGTGATTTTCTTGTGGGGTTGTCTTAACTTTGTGAAGTTCAACTCTTTTAAGAACTCAATTTCTTCACTCTTCCTCTCAACACCACCTTCCAACTTTATCTCCTTCAATGTCTCTCCCAGCTCACCTGTGAACAACATAAATATTCTTTGTCAGAACATAATAAATTATCTTGGAAATCTCATTTCACAATGGCTGTTAAAGTGGTTTCATGGAATCTGGGAGTTCTCCTTAGGTTGTGGCAAATATTTCTTTTGAACAGTTTCTCTATTTATATATGGATCTTAACCCTCCCTTGTATGGAGTACAGTTATCGCATTTTGGGAGCTCCAATTCCTCCTTGCTTTTGGATAGGGTCGAGTTTTAGGCTAAAAGACTAATAAACTGTCTTCTATATTCAAACTCACCTGAGCCTCTATCTCAATGACATAACGTTGGCGCAATCTTTTCTCTAGGTATTACAACAGCAGGTGCCTGAGGTGATTGACCTTTCACATTCCAGTGAGCCATTGCATTGACTTCGTAGCTCAATTGTTTTTGCATGAATTTTATATGAATATTGGAAACTCCAGATTTTCTCTTTATGATTCCTCCTTTCAATTCATTTCTGCTCTGTAAAACTCCCTCCATCTGTTTTTCCTGTTGCATTTAATTTCTTTAATGCCTCCAGCTGCACTCACCTGAGAGATTTGCTTTAAACTTAGTGTTCGGTGGGTTTCCTTTTTAAAAGAGAGAATTGCAAGATCCTTGAAACATTTTACATCAAACAACTACAACCTACAATTAAATACAACACTTTCCTCCATCCCACTTCTCATTACATAATTCTTTATGCCCAACCACCTTAAACTGATTTTTCACTCACCCATTATATTCAGTTAATTTTCTCTCTTCACACAA
>SEYY01000724.1:150320-157820 GCA_009176605.1 Armadillidium nasatum
GCGGTGCCAAACCACTTTTTAGAATGAGCTGAAAATTGGACTATTTATTCAAAATTAAATGGGATACAAAAGTCTCTAATAGACTTTTGTTCCCAGAGTTATAGGAAAAATGTTATAAGCCAAAAACTGACCAACTATAGAAAAAAAAAATTTTTTTGAACTAAAAAAATCCACCTTTTCAGACAAAATAAAAAATAAAAAAAATACAACTATGACATTTCCTATTTTTGGTGTGTATAGAGAAGGGGTGGGGCTACAAATTCCTCTATGTACTTTATTCGATGACATTCGTTGGTTTTGAGATATAGTCTTCAAAAAGGTCCATTTTTGGCCAAATTTCAAAAATTCCCAAAGTTTGAGAGGCTATATCTCGCTTCAAACAAAGAGCATTTAAATATGCACTAAATAAATATTGTTGCCCTGCCCTCTTCTAAACAATATTCAGAAATAAAAAAAAATAGTAGGTAGCGTTTTTTATAAATAATTTTTTCCTCCAGAAGGGTACGATTTTTGCAAAAAAATTTTCAAGTGCTTATATAACTTTTTTCTAGACGTGATATCAAAAACCTATTCCCACCAATGCAAGAAATTGGGGCAAAGGTATTCAGCTAAATTTTCAGCTCATGTGGACCAGTGGTTTGATCCATATATTCATTTTTTTTTCAACTTTGGGTCCAAATAAGTTTCAAACCGTTATAGACTCAAAAAAATGCTCGAAATCAACTCAGAACTTCGTGAAAAAATTCACATACTTTGAAAATTTCAGCTTAATCAGTCAAATAATAAAAAAAATTCAAACAAAATATAAGAAAATTAAGATTTTTTTCCTTTTCTGTTTCTTTTGACCGCTCCTTTTCTGCTAGTGAATGTTCATCTTTGTGTTTTGATTTTAGATACTCCAAAAAGGTTTGGTTGAAATTTTTTTACTTGTAGCACCCGGAGGTTCTCTTCTAATTTTCTGACTGCAGATGTTAACATTTAGCTATTTCGAGCCTATCCTGAACATTTAAAGTATTCAAATACTGCAGAAGCTGATCTTTTAGCCATATTGACTGAAAGTATAAACAAAATAATAATTTTTAAATAATGCAGCTAAATGATACAAGTTTGATACATGGAAATAAAATAACAATGATATGTATAAATACAGGTTAAATTGATAATTTTATATCTTACATTTTTTCAAACTTTACTTAGGGTCTTACTTAAGTAAACCTGTTGAATCACTATTATGAATTAGAATATTTTTTTTTTAATTTTTTTGTACTTTTTTTAAACTTTAAATACAAAACTTAATTTTTTTGATTTTTTTTTTTTTGGAGAAAATGCATATAATCATTAATTTAAGTGATGTTGGCTATTCTACTCCTTCCTTACAATTAAATAAACCTTATATCTAATTTTCTTAACCTTAGATTTCAGTGCTTTTGACCTCTTTACAAATTTTAGGAAACCCCGGCCCGGCCCCGGCCAAATTTGGGTGACCCCGGGCCCGGCCAAATTCCAACCCCGGTCGGTCCCTATATATATATATATATATATATATATATATATATATATATATATATATATATATATATATATATATATATATATATATATATATATATATATATATATATATATATATATATATATATATATATATATATATATATATATATATATATATATATATATATTAGTGATATACAGAATCCATGTTAATCCAAATTATCTCAAAGATGTAGTTAAATGGAAAAAAAAGACTTCTATGTTGATCAATATTTTATTGCCATAAATTGCAGTTCTTTATTATTGATATATTAAATTCATTGTTAGAATATTTTAATGTAGTATGTACATATAACAGAAGAATCTTTTGCTGCATCATCTACTTTATTATGTATTATTTCCTTGTTTGGAATGAAAATAAAATATATTTGTCTGCCACCTAACATTGATAAAATGTGACGTAACATCATTTGGGATTCCAAATTTGACTATGTGTATGAATTGGTATCTGAGAAAAGTTTTAGCCACAATTGCCAATAGGATGAGCAGTTTAATTCCTTTTTCAATAATCATTCTCTTCCTAGAATTCATTGTTCGATCGTACTTGTTTTTGTTTCATTTATGTTAGGAATAATGTGTAATATTAAACGGAAAATTTTGCCTTTCATCATTTCATTCACCTTAAAATTGTTGCACAGTAATGGTTCTAATACTGACAAAAGCTTCTGGCCACTTGCCAAAAGCATCTCTCATAACTTAAGTTTGTTTTCCCATCATTTTCTCAGATGAATTGCATGCAGTTAATACTTTTCTGTTATTGCAAATCTCTTTGAATTTTATTTTCATCTAATTCAACCGTAGATGTGTTTGGCAATCCTCTTCCTCCTCCTTTCACTCTTCTTCTTACCTCCTCCTCCTTTTCACTCTTCCTCTCTCCTCCTCTTCCTTTCACTCCTTCCCTCCTCCTCTTCCTTTCACTCCTTCCTCCCTCCTTTTTCTTTCACTCTTCTTCTCTTCCTTTCACTTCTCTTCTTCCCTCCTCCTTCCTTTCACTCCTCTTCCTCCCTCCTCTTCCTTTCACTCCTCTTTCTCCCTCCTCTTCCTTTCACTCCTTTTACACCTTCTCTTCCTTTCATTCCTCCCTTCCTTTTACTCCTCCTCCTCCTCCTCCTCTTCCTTTCATTCCTCCTCATCCTTAATGGAAACTCATCCAATCAAACCTAAAGGTACCACCCTCAACCTTATAACTCTCATCTTACAGCTCTGTATTCTTGAAGATCTTGGAATCTATCCTTAATTAATTCTCATTTCCTAGATCATTTGAAATTTGATTCTCTTATTATTTCACATTATCACTTTCTAATTTTCATTAACAAAGAAGGAGTTACTGTTAGATGGTTTGAGGTGTATGCTTTTGTTTATGTACAATTCTACTATTCTGTTAAAAATAACTATTTTAAAATTGCAGCAAAAAAAAATTTTTTTTACAGGGGTAAAGACAACATTATTGAAGCCACACTTTGCTTAAGAAACTTGAATCATATTGTTCTTATTATGCCATATTTCAGTCACGACGTCTTTAATGTAAGTATAATTTTATATTTTTTCCTTATGCGTTGGTGTATTTTATCTCAAACTTTCCCATTGTTTGTTTTTTTGAAAGTCGTTTTATTTAAAGGAATTTTGTTTTTCATTAATTAGAATTTATGCATCTTTGAAACCTTTATAAAGATTGAATCAGCAAATAAGACAAATTTTTTCAAGCTATTTATAATTTAATGTGTTTTCTTTAAATATATTTTTTAATTTTAAAACTCAGTTTTTAATCTTTTGTTTTTAACTTGTAAATTTAAAATTGTTTTAATTTTGATTGTAATTTAACATATAGTGTGAATTTATAATTTATTAGTTTTGTTCTTTGATTATCATTAATGATAGATTTAGATAATTCGAAACATTTGAAGATTAAATAAGTTAAATAAAAAATGGAAAAAAAAAAAAAAAAAAAAAAAAAAAAAAAAAAAAAAAAAAAAAAAATATATATATATATATATATATATATATATATATATATATATATATATATATATATATATATATATATATATATATATATATATATATATATATATATATATATAGGAGTATGTTGGAAAATTAACTGTTCAAGAAATATGTGACTACATTTACAATCTATTCAAAGCTTTAGAAAAGGTTCACAGCTACAATATAGTTCATAGAGATATTAAACCATCAAATTTTCTGTACTCAAGAAAGCACCGAAGGTTAGTATTTATCAGTTTTTTTAAATAGATTTTTATTGTTATTTGAAAGTATTTTAAAGCAAAACCATAATATAAGTTTTAATATTAAAATAAATTTGTTTTATTTGACTTATCTTTATTTGCTTAATTTTATACATAAAAAATTCGGAAATATCTTATGCTCTTTTTATCTTTCGTATAGGTATGAACATTGAATATCTTAACAGCCATTCTATATATATATATATATATATATATATATATATATATATATATATATATATATATATATATATATATATATATATATATATATATATATATATATATATATATATATATATATATATATATATATTCCTACAAGCTTCTCTTTTTTTTCTTATTCCCCTATCTCTTTTCAACCCTGATTTTGAAATTCTGTGTCATTTTGAGCAATCATATTAATTGTTCACTTTATGCAAATTACTTTTACCACTTTCTGTTGAACTTTAAATATTTTGAAATGCACTTCAAAACAATTTACTACTTATTATGTAAGATAAAACATATAAAAAAAAAGCAGTTATTATTATTATTATTATTAATGTTTTGAATATATAATATATATATATATATATATATATATATATATATATATATATATATATATATATATATATATATATATATATATATATATATATATATATATATATATATATATATATAAACGCACATTATCTGAAGAATTTTTATTGAGAAGCAATAAAAATTTAAATTTTCTGTGCAATAAAATCACTACTGATTGTATCACCAAATGTGACATTGATGTACACATTTGGTATTTAGGTCAGTGACATTTTTATAAACTTCCAATCAGTTCTTCCCCTCCCCCCCCAGTTATATTATTTACTTTTCTGTTAATTTATGATCATGTACTCATTACTATACAAATACACATATCATAATGTATGAAGAAACATTATTTAAACATTTGTGAATATCTGAAATGCTCTGTATATGCTTTGATAGTTATTCACCTCTTTTTATTCATATTATTATAATATCTAAATGTTATCCTTAATATATCTTGATTTTAATGTTCATTTTAGGTACGCTTTAATTGATTTTGGCTTGGCTCAAGATTTTAACAAAGAGAAAAATGAAAATGGCATCCGCTCCAATGAGGAGAAAAAATTTGTTTCACCAGCCAGTGAAACTCCACATGTGTTTGGAGCGAAGCCGGTTAAACGGAAACTGTCTACTGCTTACAATGTAATTTTTATTTTTTTCTGTCGCATTTTTGCATTTTATATATATATATATATATATATATATATATATATATATATATATATATATATATATATATATATATATATATATATATATATATATATATATATATATATATATATATATATATATATATAATTACTTACTTTACTTTGTTTCCCCTTGGACCATCCTTCATTGGAAGGGACCACACCGCGTTCAGGAAATCAGCAACGGACGCAGGCCGTTCCCAAAGGTCTCTCAGAGAGGAGAAGGGATGGAGGGTTGTGTGTTGTGTGAGAGAGGAACATCTCAGAAGGAGGTGTTCTGTTGTCTCTGGTTCTTGCATACATCTTTGTCATATTGGGGATAGTGTGTTTTTATTTTGAATCTATGTTTGTATGCTTGTAGGTTAGGGTGGTGGCCTGACCTCAATCTGGATAGGGTAATTTGAGTTTTGCGTGGTTATGTGTTTTGTGTATTTAATATGTCGGGGGTTGTGCGTTGAGTATGGGATTTGGTTGGACGAGTGCTAAGAAAATTTTGTGTTATGAAAGTGTGTATGTGTTTGTTTAGTGGTATGTTGTTTGCAGTAGGTGGAATGATCCTGAATATGTTACTGTAGTATTGGACGGGGGATGATGGGGATAAATTTTAGCGGTGTCTTGTGTAGTCTTGTAGGGTATAGTGACATGGGTGTGTATGTCTAAAGCTTTGGCGTAGAATTGGGTTCCTATCATGTCTAGGTGAACACGGATCGACAGTATTTTTGTTTCTTCATGTAAATGCTGAATTGGGGTGGTTTTAGTGCAGCCTGTGATAATTCGAAGAGCGGTATTTTGATTTTTTAGTAATTTCTGTGTTTGGGGGTGGGGTGGCAGGGTACCAGGCTGGAGATGCGCAATTAAGTGTTGGTCTGTTGCAGTGTTTATATTATTTAAATATATATATATATATATATATATATATATATATATATATATATATATATATATATATATATATATATATATATATATATATATATATATATATATATATATATATATATATATATTTGTAAAATTTTGAGATATATCACTATTAACAGTCATTCATCTTGTTCTTTAAGTGGTATAAATTTACAAAAAAGAGAAGTATTATTTCAATACTATAGCCAGTATTAAATAGATAAAGGCTACTTTAATTTGCATTTTTATTTTCACTTTTTTTTAGTATTCAGTTTCTTTTATTTTTTCCAAGTATTACTTTATATATATATTCCTTTAATTACTTACTGGGATATTTAATTTCATATACTTTATTATATATATATATATATATATATATATATATATATATATATATATATATATATATATATATATATATATATATATATATATATATATATATATATATATATATATATATATATATATATATATATATATTTACTTTTCCTTATTGATTTTCGTTTCTATTTCAGTCTGGAAGTACTACCCCAGTGAATGTAGAATTAGGAATTTCATCCATTAAAAAAGCTCGTTTAACTTCACCAGCCACATCTGACTCTCAAATCTCGGCATCTAACAGCACATTAAAGGTTAAAATAATACCTTTATTAATTAAATAATTTTTTTAATTTTATTTATGAAAAGATATTTTTTTTTTTCAAAAACTACATTTTTATTGAAACTGAAAATTCAATGTGTAAAAACAGTTTTACAGATTATATTAAAGGTTTTCAACATTTTTTATATATATATATATATATATATATATATATATATATATATATATATATATATATATATATATATATATATATATATATATATATATATATATATATATATATATATATATATATATATATATATATATATATATATATTTAAGAAAATAATATCCTCATATTTCAGGATTCACCAAGCAAGCATACTAGATTGGCTCTTTCTGTCCGATCGGAGAAAAATTCTTCAAAAGTCGAAAATTCAAAACTTAAAGGTTTGAAATTTTATATTATTATTATTATTATTATTATTATTATTTATTATTATTATTATTATTATTATTATTATTATTAAACGAACTTATCCAATTGTTACTGCTTAGAAAGAGCAGTTTCTTTCATTGACCAATTTAAAGGATTACATTATTCACGTTTTCCATTAAGCGTTAAATTCAATTATGCAGAGAAAGAGGAAAGAAAGATGATATGCATATTATAAATGTTTTCTTATTTTATCCATTTTTTTTTCCTTTCATAAAATCTTATATATATATATATATATATATATATATATATATATATATATATATATATATATATATATATATATATATATATATATATATATATATATATATATATATATATATATATATATATAACTTTTTAAGTAAAATAATTCCGAACCCAAATGTATTAAAATTTTTTAACCAACAAATTTATGATAAAATAATAAAAATTAAAAAATAATATATATATATATATATATAT
>SEYY01000724.1:162820-165320 GCA_009176605.1 Armadillidium nasatum
TGTTTAAAATTGGATTGAAATAATAATAATATATGTTTAAGAAAATCACTTGAGTAATAATTTTTTATGTATTTTAAAAATTATGACGTTTCTTATATGTAATTATTTAATATAGCATTTGATGCCTTGAATAAACCTATTTATATTTTTAGACTAGAAATTATATACATAATAAATTTTGAATGTTAGTACAAATATTATTAGTACAAAATTTATATGGTAATTTAAAATAAAATACATATTTTGATATTTAAAAAATATATTTATAAATCTTTTTAGCCTATTTTCTTTTTCATTATGAAGACCAATTTACCAGTTTCGCTGAATATGCCCTTTTTTAACCTACATTAGTGATTTTTATTCCAGTATTTTTGTCAAACAAGAGCAGATATTCATTCCAGTAACTAAGTCCATAAAAAAAATTAAAGTTAATTTGAAAAGATTAAAAGAGAAAAGAAAACTTTTTGATTTCTTTTTGTCATTAAGTAAGATAGTAGTAAGTATTTTTTTTTTTAAGGAAATGTTACTACAAACCGGTGTGCCAAATACGTAGTCACAACAGAAGTGTAAATTTAAATATTTATTTTGAAACAAAGTTTAGTTATTGATCTACTGCAGAAATTAATTCAATTTCACTTTGAGTAAAAATCTTGAAATTATTTGACTGTATGGTGGTAGAAATTCTGGATCAGCCAGGAAATAATTTGTAAAATAGAAAATTGGGCAAATATTGGCGAATAGTCCTCCTCTCACCGCGTAACCAACAGGTAGTGGTCCTCTCATTTGCAAACTAAATAAACTACTCTCTCTCTGTCTTTGACATTTTCTTGCAACGGTTCGCACAATCCTCTTTTAAATTTAAATCATACACTACCTTATAGTTTAACCTTAGTTCCTTAATATTAGTTTTTCTCCAAGAGCATACTACTACACGACATGTGGACAAACTTTTGGAGGGGAAACTTTCCACCTCCGTGTGTTCATTAAAATCAGTTGAGGTGAGTTCTGTGAACTCTCTAAAAAATATTTGACGTTATTAAATATCTTTAGATTATTACTGGTCTACAAAATGAAACCTTTTTTAAGCATCACAGACATGATCACACTTTTCTTAAGGCATTTTTAGAGCCGAATTCACATCACTTTCTTTTCAGCTTAGTTTTATAATTTATTAGTTTTGATACTACTATAAGCAATCCAATATAGGTGTGTAGAATCACAATTAAGGACGATAAACTACACATTTTAAACGTTATTCAGTCTTTGTACTAAAACGATGCATGTGGAATTTCCTTTTCGTAAATTTAGCCTGGGATTGATATAACATCCAACAAGTAATGGTTCTGCCATCAAATTTTTATTAAAAAAACCTTTGTTATCGCTTCTCATCTGAATATCTTTATGGAAACGTTCCTCTCGCACTTAGGTTTACAGTGGAAGTGCTGAAAGTAAATTTTCAACGGTATTCGACACTGTTTCATTGAAGACATCAAGGAGGGTCTCAACTCATTCTTTTACGCGGGTGGTTTGTCATTTCCGAGAAAGTTTTCACATATCCTATTTGATGGTAACAAGATTTTGATCAAAGTAAAATTAGCACCTTTTTTATTTTTTGTTGTTGATGAACTATTTGAATTATAAGTTCAACGTTCAATTTCCTTTTAAGATATATGTCAAGTTACTTCATGAGTAAATCAATATTGTCGCTGTTTATTATTTGTTAATAAATTCAAAGTCGAAATTGATGAGAAGTTCAATTCCAACTTTAAGATGTATTTCTAACTTTTCTGTAATGATTTTTTTTTTTTATTGTAGCTGTTCGAAATTTCACAAGGAAGACTTCCACCTTTCAATTATGTTATACGAAGAGAAATTCTTTTTGTTGATTTGAAATGGCAAATGAGGAAACTTAACTGTATGTTTATTGTTGTGTTGCGTCATTAAAGTAGTATTTAAAGAACTGTTTAAAATTAACATTGTCAAACCCATTTAGTTTTTTGAAAGGTTTTATTAATTTCAGTTTCAGTCTTCTTGTCTTTAAAGATTTTATATCTTAATTCACCGTGGCTCAAACGGTAAAGTGATTGACTCACGTGCTTGAGGGCGCCGGTTCGATCCCACTTCGGGATCCTAGGTATATACTACCTAGAAAAGTTCCTCTCCTCGAATAGGGCAATGCCCGTGAGATGTGAACTTTTAATAAAAAAAATAAAAAAAACATGCGTTGCTCGTGTGGTTTATCTATCAATAGTGGTTGTCTTACGTTGAATATTTCCAATGTTTTCAATGTTCTCTTTGAAGTATGGACCTCAAAATTGTACATCATATTCCAGATTAGGTCTGAATAACGATTTATAAAGATATATTTTTAAACTTATATTCAAAATTCCTGGCAATAAACCATAGAACTTTATTAACATTCTTAACAACCTCAACACATTGTTTTGCAATTTGAAGTCCTTTTTAGTCCTAGGTACTTTTCTTTGCTGACAACTTTGAT
>SEYY01000724.1:187820-192820 GCA_009176605.1 Armadillidium nasatum
TATATATATATATATATATTATATATAATATATATATATATATGAGAGAGGGGGGTTAACTTGCACACAGTCATCATAAACGTTGTGTATGTGTGACATGTATTTGAAGAGTCTAGTATATAATTAACTGAAAATCATTCGCCTTTTGACTACAAATGTATGTATATATGTATGTATACATGTGTATGTATATGTACGTATAGGATTTAAAAGTGTGAGGCTACGAATGAAGTGAAAATTTGATCACCAAATAATATTTTGTACAAAGATTGATCCACGTCATTTGTTGAGAAGTGAAATTTGCAACTTGACAATCAAATGCATTATCTAAATAGAAGAGAAAATAGACAAGCAAACTGTTCCAAACAAACATATCGAAGAGTGAAAATTAATACAAAAATAAAATGGGAATGTATTCGTACTCATGAAGCTTAACGAGAAATACAAATAAATGGTAAAGTGAAAAGGTATTTACTATAGTTTCACATTACAATTTTCCCTTTTTGGGAGGAAAATGGAGGGGGTTGGGGATGAGGGTGTTTATTCTGAGTCTTTTGTACCGTTTTAAATCTTTAATTCGTGAGAAACTGTTTACAAATATAGTGTTGAGAAACGGAAGTTTCTTTTCACCAAACTCTTAGCCTAAAAGAAGTATAGGGAATTTTAGGTATCAGTTATATCAATTCATGCCCAAGTGATTTTAAAGATCTCTGGTATTATTTTGGTATCAGTTATATAAATTTTATCATAAAGAAATTTTATATACTGTATATTTAAAAATAAAATATTTTTGGTATTATTTAAAATTAATTTTAAAGATACATATAAATCATTCATTTAAATATTAGTTATTATCTTATTCTAGAAGCAGAAGGTTAGTAATATCACAACCACCAATATTAATCCATACTTCGTAATAAACTGTGGTTTTCACTACAGAATTTTCTTTTTTATATAAAATAAAAATGTTTGTGTTTACCACTCTCGTACATCAAATAAATAATTACAGTCGAAACAAAAAATCCAACAAATTTACCAACAATTATTTGCTTGAAATAAATTCAAAAGATACATAAAAAAAAAAAAATATACCAAAATTTTATTCTAATTTAATTTACGTGACCTTACAATGTATCAGGTTTGCTTGGCAGTTATTTGTCCATGAATGACAGTAATAATGAAATTTTTTCATTTATAAGCATTATTAGAAATGATAATTATGATAATCATATTGTAATAAATTCTCGGTTATTATTATTATTATTATTATTATTATTATTATTATTATTATTATTATTATTATTATTATTATTATTATTATTATTATTATTATTATTATTATTATTATTATTATTAGAGAATAATCGTCACCTCAACAAAATATTTCAGCTCAAAAATCTTTGTTATAATTATTGTGATTTCAAATATGCAATGATGTAAATATTTATTATTATTATTATTATTATTATTATTATTATTATTATTATTATTATTATTATTATTATTATTTATTATTATTATTATTATTATTATTATTATTATTATTATTATTATTATTATTATTATTATTATTATTATTATTATTATAGTTTATATGAAATTTTAATTATTATGTTATTAGATCTATCTATGATAATTATTAAACCTAGATAAGAGATCGAATGTTCATTTCTTCTAATTTCACACATGAGAAATTTGAAATAAAGGAAAAAATCGCGACGAAGCATCGTGGAAGGAGAAGATCACAAACCTTTTAAACGAATTCATTTCCATTACGAAGATTACTATCGATTATTTTGAAGTATTTCGTTCGCGATCAGAGGATGGCGTGAAATTTTCATTCGCAACGCCAGTTCATCATTTCCATTTCGGATTTTCACTTCTAATTTTTATAAATTGATTATTTTTTTTCTTGGGGCGGTGGGGTTTATGGGTTGAGGGAGGGGCTTGTATTATTCTATTAATGGGATTTAATTCAGCCCCATTCGAAAGACCATCTGGATTTCTGGATATCTTGATTTTAAATGATTTAAACAGGTCTCCATTCTCTCTCTCTCTCTCTCTCTCTCTCTCTCTCTCTCTCTCGGTATCGGTATCGTATCGGTATCCTCGGTATCGGTATCGGTATCGGTATCGGTATCGTATCGGTATCGGTATCGGTATCGGTATCGGTATCGGTACGGTATCGGTATCGGTATATCATATATCGGTATCGGTATCATATATATATAATATATATATATATATATATATATATATATATATATATATATATATATATATATATATATATATATATATATATATAAAAGAGCTATACAATGCTATAATCTTAAACCTTAATGTATACGGTTTGCAATATATATTTTACAGTAATAGAGTTAATAAAGTAAAAATCTCACTCTAAAAATTCCTTTTTTATTTTCTTACATCGCTCTCGGTTCAATATAATTGAAGCCATTTAAGACTTGTCGACAACTATAAAAAGGTATGAGCCTTATTATTTTTCTCTTTATAAGGAGCTTTAACTTTTTTTTTTTTTTGTCTTACTATATTGAAGCATTATTAAGAGAACTGAAAAGGAAGTTTTGATTCAGAGCAGTGATTATAATTATCATTTCTAAGCTTTTTATTTATGATACTATATATATATATATATATATATATATATATATATATATATATATATATATATATATATATATATATATATATATATATATATATATATATATATATATATATATATATATATATATATATATATATATATATATATATATATATATATATATATATACTCCTTACCTATACTCTGAGGAAGGACCTATGCTCTGTCAAAATAGTCAGTATTTTCTAGCTTCTAACCTCGAAATTCATTTTAGAGTCCTGTAGAAGCATTGTTTTTAGGGCAATGGTTTCCATTTTTCAATTGCTAGTTAATCAGTATTAGACTCCTAGTAAGGCGTTTCACAATTCAGTTCTCGGTTATTATTATTCTTTCATTTGTTTTCTAAACTCTTTTCTCTAGAGTTCTCCAAAAAAATTCGTTTCTGTTATTACTGCGCTTTGCGCCGTTTCCACCAATACTGGAAGGTGTCGTCAACTGTAAATCATAATTTCAAGCTGTGCACAGGGAGATACAAACGGCTGATAGGGGTTCCTATCCCTATGCAACTTTTTTTTTTTATAAATTAATTGTGGGACTAAATTAATTGATAATATATCAAGTTGAGGAGGCCCATTAAAAAAAAGAAAAAGAAATAATTTTCAAAATAGTACATCTTTTGTTCCCTTGCGACCATTTTTAATATTAGTTAATTTTTAATTTTTATTTTCAGAGTTGAAAAAAAAAAATTTTACGCGAAAATGTTAAGGAATTTATTTTTATAAAATTCTTCTGCTTTGAACATTAACCATTTCATCTTCTTCTATTCCTTCTTTCTTATATCCATGCTGCTTCTCTCAGTCTTCCAAATTTATTTCTGCTTCCTCTTCTTCTTAATGCTTCCCTTCTAATATCTTTCTGATTCTTCCCTCTTTTACCAAAATCATAATCATGATTGTTAGCTGATTTAAATACAAGGGTTGATGGTGCAAAATTAAGAGGAATAATAGGCCCTTTTGGATTAAAAGAACGAAATATAGAAAAATTATTGGTTTGATGGTGCAAACAATCAATTAATAGGAAAGGAACATTTGTATAAGTGATAGTAATAATATTGATGCAAGATAAGATCACTCGAAGAATTGTTTGTGAGACGTTCAGTACTCGAATAACTTACAATATTGAGAGTACTTGAACAATCAGGAAGATATCAATTGCTTGAGCATTATGATTTTGATACATTCATCACCTGCAGTTATTTATGGGGGAGACAACAATACAGTAAAATACAGTATACATTCGCAACTGATGACGTGGAGCATTGACGTCTACTTTCGCGGATGTGAAAAATCTGACAACATCCAATATATATATATATATATATATATATATATATATATATATATATATATATATATATATATATATATATATATATATATATATATATATATATATATATATATATATATATATATATATTCTGTTGAACTGTGACAGTGTCCAAAAGTAGCTCAATGAAAACCGATGAAGCGCAGAAGTTTATTAACACCTTCATCACATCAATCAATTTACGAAGAATTTGTGAAAAGTAGTAAAGTAATAACGAAAGTTTGCATAAACACTCAAGCGTATAACTTATTTGGAATGATGATGATATTTAAGTTCCTTTCTCATTTCTAAATTTAAATCGTTTATGTAACTTGAAAAGGTGTTAATGGGGAGGCCCAATGCATCCCGGACTTGATGATGGTCAGGTTGATTACGAAAGAAATCATCACTGTCAATTATTCTGTTTGCTTTTTTATATTCTTATATTAAGTAAATTTCAAAGCAGCAATAAGTAATATATATATATATATATATATATATATATATATATATATATATATATATATATATATATATATATATATATATATATATATATATATATATATATATATATATATATATATATATATATATATACCTATTTATTTTTATTTTTCTTTTAATCTTTATATATCTATCAATCTCTTAGTCAATAAAAATCTCAAATATGATGACAGTAACTATGAAATATATTAAATTAACATATTTTTTTCCATTTACTTTCTCGGAGCTACAAAGAAATTTTTTCTTAATAAAACTCCCTTAAATTACGTCAGTATAATACTATTTCTCCTGAGTAATGTATTTTCTCTCAAAGCAACTGTGCAACAGACACACACACACACATCTGTTAATATATCCTTTCGTAAGAGATTTTATCTGTACGACTTAGGTTTGAAGTACTGTTTGTGATCCCATAAAAGGGATATCTGTACATTTGTGAGCAAGCAAAAGTAATATTTATAAACTGACCACTAGTAAAACAAGTTAAAAGAACTTAAGGTCACTCTCTCTCTCT
>SEYY01000724.1:207820-217820 GCA_009176605.1 Armadillidium nasatum
CTACTACATATTTTTAATTACAGTGTTTGTTCAATGTATAAAAAATTTTGAATTTTAATTTGAATTTTAATTATTTTAATTTGTCATCATCATTTGCATTTGTAACTATTGTAATATTCTGTTAGTCTTGAAAATGATCTCCTGTGTGAGTTCGAAACGTTAAATAAATCTGAGTTCTAAAAAATGTCTGTCATGTTTCCGACCCTCATTTCAATACTATTCGTACTATATATATATATATATATATATATATAATATATATATATATATATATATATATATATATATATATATATATATATATATATATATATATATATATATATATATATATATATATATTAGTGATGGCATCCTCATAAAAATTAGCATCCGCATCGGCATTTTCGAAAATTCAACATCCGCATCCGCATCCGCATTCGCACTTTCGAAAATTCAACATCCGCATCTGCATCTGCGCATCCGCACTTCTCCAAAATTCGACATCCGCATCCTCATCCGCAAATTAGAAAATATGACATCCGATCCATCAATATATAATATATATATATATATATATATATATATATATATATATATATATATATATATATATATATATATATATATATATATATATATATATATATATATATATATATATTCTAAAGACGTCTTTTCTGCTCCCTCAAAACTTAAGACTCGGAAGGCGTACGGTCCTAATGGTATCCTTCCAGTGGTTCTCAAAACATATGCTTCAGAGCTTGCACCCTTCCTTGGTAAACTATTTTCGTCTATTTATTTCTACTTCAACCTTCCCTTCTTACTGGAAACGTGCGCTCATTTAGCCTGTGCCGAAAAGGGCCACCCCTCTCAACCCTCTAACTATCGTCTCAAATTTCTTTAACCTCCGTTATTTCCAAAGATTTTGAATCTATCCTTAACAGGAATATTTGGAAACATCTCAATTCGCCAGTTTGGTTTTTGTACGAAACACTCTACTGGTGATTTTCTTTCCCTTCTATCTGACTCTTGTTTTTCCGCTCTTCGTCATTTCGGTGAATTTATTGCTGTCGCGCTGGACTTATCGAAAGCTTTCGGTAGAGTCTGTGGCAAAACTTTGATTTCCTAACTTTCTAATCCCCAACCCTTTTTTTGCTTTTCATTAATAAACTTCTCTCTCTTACTTCATTTCCTATCCACTCCTATGCCGATGATTCCACCTTTTATTAATCTTTTTAATTTGAAAGGCAGCTCTCCCAACAGCAGTTAATAGAAGCAAAGATTTTTGTTTTCAATGCCACCAAAATTCAATACCTCCATCTCTCTGCTCGACACAATCTTCCACACAACTATATATCTTCTTCAAAATCACACAACTCTAATATTCATATCTGTCCTTAATATTCTTGGTGTTTCTTTTACTGTGATCTTTCTTGGAAAGATTACATTACTTCTCTTCCTAAATAAGCTTCTAAGAGGTTAGGTGTTTTGAGTAGCCTTCAGAATTTCTTCTCAAAATCCCAGTTGCTTGCTCATTATATAAGTGTTGTTTACCCATGCATGGGAAACACATCACACATCTGTGGTGGCTCCACACATAGAGCTCTTCTCGAAAAGGTGAAGTCTAGGGCTTTTCATATTATAAAGACTGAAGGTTGAAATACGGTATGAAACGTTCACATTGCATTAAATAAGGATGTGGAAACGCTTGGTATTAACCTTTCTTTATTCTTAAGGAAAGAAGCTAACTCAACTTTATATAATAATATATATATATATATATATATATATATATATATATATATATATATATATATATATATATATATATATATATATATATATATATATATATATATATATATAATATATATATATGCGAATTGTAGATCAAGAGTGAGGGTGAAGAGAGAACTATCGGATTGGTTTAGCATAGGAGTGGGATTGAGACAGGGGTGTGTAATGTCGCCATGTTATTTATTTAATCTATTGATGGATGGTGTAGTTAGAAAAATAGAGAGAGAAGGGAAGGGTATTAGGTTGAGAAATATGGAGGGTGAATGGGAAGTGAATGTTTTACTTTTTGCAGATGATGCGGTGTTGGTGGCAGAATCTGGAGAAAAGTTGAGAATACTTGTGAGAGAGTTTGAAGGGAAATGTGCAAACACGAGATTGAAATTCAATCCAGCGAAGAATAAAGTTATGATCATTGGAGTTGGGGATGAGGAGATGTGGAGGGAGGAATGGAGGTGTAGAAGTGGAGGGAATGGAAACTTGAAGAGGTCGATGAATTCAAATATCTAGCAATATTGGGTGGAAGGTAAGGGTGGGACGGAAAAAGAGATAAAGAATAGAGTGGTAGAGGGAATGAAAGTGTTGGGGGGCCTAAGAGAAGTATGGAAGAAAGGAAAAATTTTGAAAGAAATAAAGATAAAATGTTTGAATGTATGTGTTTACCTTCTGTTTGTATGGGTGTGAAACATGGATGATAAGTGCTCAGGCGAGAAAAAGTTTCAATGTCTTTGAGATGAAAGGTTTGAGAGCGATATATAAATTGAGAAGATTGATAGGATAAGAAATGAAAGAATAAGGGAGATGTATAAATGGAAGAAGGGTGTAATTGATAGAGAGGAGGAGGGTGTGCTAAAATGGTTTGGAACTTACGTGTAGAATGAATGAGGACAGAATGGTGGGCAAGGTACTTAGATTCGATGTGGATAGGGAGGGGTAGGGGGAAGGAAAGGCCGAAGTGGAGATGGATGGATGGAGTGAGAGAGATTTTGATGGAAGTAGTTTGAGTTTAGAAGAGGGTAGAAGATTTGTGGAGACAGAGAGAGATGGAGGGCGGTGGTGAAATGGGTTGACGGGTAAGAATAGGTATGTTTGTAAGGGAATTGTGGTGGGCACCACCCCACGAAAGTGGGATAGGCGATAATGAAATATATATATATATATATATATATATATATATATATATATATATATATATATATATATATATATATATATAATATATATATATATATATATATATATATATATATATATATATATATATATATATATAGTGATGGCATACGCATTCGCATATTCATCAAAATTAACATCCGCATTCGCATCCTCATCAAAATTAAAATCCGCATCCGCATCCGCATCCGCATCGCACTTCTCCAAAATTCGACATCGCATCCGCATCCGCATCCGCATCCGCATCCGCAAATTAGGAAAAATGACATCCGATCCATCACTATATATATATATATATATATATATATATATATATATATATATATATATATATATATATATATATATATATATATATATATATATATATATATATATATTATATATATATATATATATATATAATATATATTATATATTTCACAACAAATAACTAATAATAATAATAATAATAATAATAATAATAATAATAATAATAATAATAATAATAATAATAATAATAATAATAATAATAATAATAGTTAAATTTGACAGGATATCTAAATATTAATTATATAAAATGAGTTGTGCAGCAATGTTTCGCAGGCAATACACAAGTTCCTGTGGCTCTATTCTCCACAGAAATGTTTTTTTTAAAATCTATTAACTTCTCCATTGTAAGAAGTTTGTGAATTTATGGCCAAATTTTTAGATTATATCGATAAATTCAAACAGAAATTTTAGTTGTAATTTTAAAATCAGATAAACTTTTTTATTATTATTATTATTATTATTATTATTATTATTATTATTATTATTATTATTATTATTATTTTATTATTTTTCTGGCTGAAATCTGAATGGACTGTATCGCATATTTAAATAAATTTTCTATAGTATGTTCCCTCTTCCATATGTCTGTTTTAATTTGTCCTGTAAGGACAAACTTTATGCGATATGTTTCACAATTTAAAAGTAATTTGATATATCGATTGTCAATTGTATTTAAATATATTTATTATTCTAAATTATATTTATTGTAAATATTATATATTTATTATAAATTATTTTTCGTTAGCGCTCTCAATTTATTTTTTATAAATTATTTTTCGTCATTACTCACCGGTCGGGGGGTAAAGGGATTTTGCTCCCATAGAAAGAATGTTCCTCTACCATGTATGTGCTTCTTCAGTAATAACAAAAAAAAATATAAAAATTTATAAGCCAAATACTGTAAAATCTATATTAACCGATATTTCAAATAATCGATATACTGCCATCGACTATACCAATTTTCATTACCAAATAATTTAGTGTAAAAAAATAGAGTCAGTTGACTTTGGAGAGTTGATAAAACGAAAAGCCATAGACTCCACAGTAGAGGTGTGAGGAGTACTCCATACAGGAGCGAACCACGCCCCTATAGAGATCAAGCAACAGGGGTGGCGTGAAGAAATTACGAAGGCGCCTCAAAACAACCAATTTCTTAGGAGATTGTTTAGAAAGAGAAGTATGTGGTTTTTCCAAGAAAGATCACGAGAAAAAGAAACACCAAGAATATTAAGGAGAGATGAAGGTTTGAGTTGTTTTGAAGAAGATATCATAGTTGTGTGGAAGGTTATGTCGAGTAGAGAGATGAAAGAATTGAGTTACTGAGGCATTGAATACGACCATGTTTTCTCTGACCCAATTTGAAATGCGAGAAAGATCAGAGGTTAGTTGCTCCAAAGCCACATTCTAGCCTCAACATATATATATATATATATATATATATATATATATATATATATATATATATATATATATATATATATATATATATATATATATATATAATATATATATATATATATATATATATATATATATATATATATATATATATATATAATATATATATAATATATATAATAATTAATTAAAAAAAAATAAAAATAAAAAAAAGTAATAAAATTTTAAAATTATTAAAATATACAATTTGCTCTATCTTTGTTCTATCCTTTCCAACTCTATTCTACATAATAGGACCTTTGGCTATTCATGTTGAATGAGTTTAGATATGCATCGAAAGTTTATGGAATTCACATTACTATGAACATGAAATAAAGTAAAAATTTCTTCTCAAAATAATATATATATATATATATATATATATATATATATATATATATATATATATATATATATATATATATATATATATATATATATATATATATATATATATATATATATATATATATATATATTATTATTATATCTCCGGTGGGCAAAGGCCAGAGGCCTACCAAATTCCACCTGAGTTGGAAAAATTCTATCTTGATCGAAGGAGGCCAACATGTCCAGATACACGGCATTTGAAAGTATGCAAGTCAAAGGAAGTTTAGAAAACAGATAAAGGAAGTGTGTTCTAGACTTTACCAGTAGATTATATGTAAGATTGAGCATAGCGGTTAAGTTTGGGGTCGGAGAGTTGGACGAGAAAGGATGAGACTGTGTTGAGAGGCAAGTCGCACGAGCTCTACTCAATGGAGGAGGTATGCGACGAGAGAGTTCAGAAGAGCAGTGTCCGTTGTAATAGCGATAGTAAAGAGAGAGTGACGCAACAATTCGAAGGGCAGAAAGAGATTAGAGAGAATTAGAAAGAGCAGGAGAGTTGATGAGACGAAAAGCCTTAGACTCCACCTTCTCAAGGAGAGCTGTATGAGTGGAACTACTCCAGATGTGCAAAGCATACTCCATACAGGGCGAACAACACCCCTATACAGAGCAAGCAACTGGGGTGGCGTAAAAGAAACCACGAAGGCGCCTCAGAACACCCAACATCTTAGAAGCTTGTTTAGAAAGAGAAGTAATGTGATCTTTCCAAGAAAGATCACGAGAAAAGGATGCGCCAAGAATATTAAGAACAGATGAAGGTTTGAGTTGTATGTTTCCGAAGAAGACATCATAGCTGTGTGGAAGATTGTGTCGAGTAGAGAGATGGAGGAACTGAGCTTTTGAGGCATTGAAAACAACCATGTTTTCTCTGCCCGAATTTGAAATACGTGAAAGATCAAAGGTTATTTGCTCCAAGGCTACCCTTTTCGAATCTATCAACTGCTGTTGGGAGGAACGTCTTTCAAACTGAAAGGAGTAATGAAGGGTGGAATCATCAGCATAGGAGTGGATAGGAGATGAGGTAATAGAGAGAAGATCACCAATGAAAAACAGAAATAGTGTTGGAGATAGGACAGACCCCTGAGGAACACCACAATTAATAGATTTAAAGGAAAAACGGTGATCGTCTACAACAGCTGCTATAGAACGACCAGAAAGGAAATTAAGAGAGAAGATTACAGAGAGAAGGATAGATACCGAAAGAGGGAAGTTTAGAAATCAAAGCTTTGTGCCAGACTCTATCGAAGGCTTTCGATATGTCCAGAGCAACAGCAAAGGATTCACCGAAATGCCGAAGAGCAGAAGACCAAGAGTCAGAGAGAAGGGAAAGAAGGTCACCCATAGAGCGTTTCTTTCGAAAGCCATACTGGCGATCAGAGATAAGATTAGAAGAATTGAGATGTTTCCAAATCTTCCTGTTAAGGATAGATTCGAAAGCTTTGGAGAGAACGGAGGTCAAAGAAATGGGACGGTAGTTGGAGGTTTGAGAGGGGTCCCCCTTCTTCGGCACAGGCTGGATGAGCGGACGTTTCCAACAAGAAGGGAAGGTTATAGTAGAGAGACAAAGACGAAATAATTTACCAAGGCAGGGTGCAAGCCCGGAAGCATAAATTTTGAGAACCACAGGAGGAATACAGTCGGGACCACACGTCTTCTTAGTATTAAGCTCAGAGAGAGCATAAATGACATCTTTAGAAGAAATTCTAATTTTAGGCATAAATGAGTTGGAGAGGGTTGAAGGAGGAGGTATAGCTCCGGAATCGTCTAAGGTTGAATTAGAGGCAAAAGTTTGAGCGAAGAGTTCAGCTTTAGAAGAAGGTAAAACAACAGTTGTGCCTTCAAATACTAGAATTAATTGACTTTTTTTGCAAAATGCCAAAAAGAACGTGAAGAAGAGGAACCTGAAAGATTATTGCATTTTCTAAGGAGAAAAGAGTTTTTAGTGTTACAAAGGATAGATTTTGCACGATTCCGGGATGAAATATAAGTTACGTGAGTTTCTGGAGTTTGAAGAGGACGGTAATCCCTGAAGGCAGCATCCCTGCGGCGAATACCACGAGAACAAGAAGAGTTAAACCAAGGTCTGCTTGGTTTAGCAGAATGGAAAGAAAATGGAATGCCAGAGAGAATCACCTCGGTAATGCGTTCTACACACTCCGAGGGACACCTCCCACGGAACCAATAATCATTCCACGGGAAATCAAGAAAGTACGACCGCAAGTCCGACCGGCTTGCGGCACCGAAATGCCACAAAATTTTTCTTTCAATAGAAGGGGGACTTTGCTGCGGAAGACTTGAAGAGATAGAAGAGGATACAGAAATAAGGTGATCGGAGGAACCCATATATATATATATATATATATATATATATATATATATATATATATATATATATATATATATATATATATATATATATATATATATATATATATATATATATATATATATATATATATATATATATATATATATATATATATATATATATATATATATATATATATATATATATATATATATATATATATATATATATATATATATATATATATATATATATATATATGTGTGTGTGTGTGTGTGTGTGTGTGTGTGTGTGTGTGTGTGTGTGTGATGGGCAAATCCGAATCCGAATTCGAAGATTTTTTCATGGATTCGGATTCAGATTTGGATTCGAGAATTCTAAAACTTGCTGGATTCGGGATTCGGATTCGGAAACGGTATAACCAGTAAATGCATGAAGCTTATGCACATTAAGTAATATTTATTTACGTACGGCATTTGAAAACACGCATTAATAAAAGCACTTCCTAATTATGATACAAATTTGATTTATATGTCAAGGCGAAAAGTTGCCAAAAAGTGAATTTTTAATCCTGGATCGATCTTGTCTCCCAGGCATCCCTCTTTCAATTTGCTTTCTCAGTAGTGTAAGATTTCGTTTGTGGTTTCCTATTTTTTATATTTATTTTCATAATTTTTTTTATAATGAACTCATACCTAAGACATATCAAATGAATTAGTTTGGAAAGGTTTATTAAGGATATTTTACAACTCTGAAGGAAAAACGGGCAATGCCCGAAGTTTGAAATGCAACATATGTTCATCAGAATAAAAACATACTGGAGCAACAACGAGTAATTTTCATCTCCATTTAAAGATAAGAATATATATATATATATATATATATATATATATATATATATATATATATATATATATATATATATATATATATATATATATATATATATATATATATATATATATATATATATATATATATATACGAGTATATACTCCATAGAAGAAATTGAATTACATCAGAAACTGGAGAAAAGATTGTCTCAACGTCAAGTTTAAGAGCTTTAAATTTGAAATACTAGAATTTTTCATGTCTATCCATGTTTTCACATATTAAAATCTTTTAAAATTAATGTTCTGATGATACTATTATACAGGGTGTTCCACTCGCTCTCGGTCTCAGATATGCAGTTACAGGTATCAAAGTATTGGTCATAGGTTAATATTTGCTGTGAACAAACGTTGGTGTGTTAGGCGGAATCATGAGAGATTGCGCGACATCCGTTGGTCATAGTAGAAGTATTACTTAGTAATTTAGATCAATGTTATAAATTTAGGACAATCAGGAATCCATATTATTGCAGAAAAAAAAAATTAAGTTATTTAAAATGGCTCCGTAAATAACAAAGGCTTATTTTGAAAATAATAAATATTTTTATATTTGTCTTTATTTATTTTCTAGATAAAAGTTTTAGAGGAAAACGATAATATTTGTTGACAAAATTGCTTAATTAACGATGTGGTAACTTATATGTTTAAAATAGGCAACTTTCTAGGACGAACTTCATTAGAAAATAGTCGAAGTTTGTATTTAAACTCAAATGCAAAAGGGCTTATCCCCGTTTTGTCTATGAATCCCCCTATCCATCTGACCTACTGTATATACGTTAGTATATATTTTTTTATTGTGCGTTGGTATACGAAATTGAATTCTTCTTTGAAGATCGGGTAATTTCCATAGGATTTTTCGCCACCAAGGTCGCCTGACCTTACTCCGCCGGATTTCTCCTATGGGGTATGCTGATAGGAAAAGTGTATCACAACAAGTCACGTACTGTCATGCAACTGAAAGACAACATTCGGCAAGTAATTGACGATAACTTTCCTTTAACATGGAGTAACATGTGTAGACCTTGCTTGATGCTAATGGCAATCACTTCCAACACTTGTTGTGAAGTCACCACGATTCTCACACACCAAGATTTGTTCGTGTCAAATTTTATTAACATCTGACCACTACTTTGATATCTATAAGCGTAGTGGGACACTATAGTGCGAGTAGGACACCCTGTATTATATATTAAAATTATATGTATTTTCATATTTGAATAAGGAAAAGACAATGTAATTCTTCCCTGTTATAAAATTTTTAAATTTATCAAAGTAATGGAAATTTTTAAAGTAGACATTTTTTTCAATTTCATCGTCATCGTCAAATTTAATCATCCCATCACTAATATATATATATATATATATATATATATATATATATATATATATATATATATATATATATATATATATATATATATATATATATATATATATATATATATATTTCACCTCTGGTGGGCAAAGGCCAGAGGCCTACTAAAATTTCCACCAGAGTCAGGAGGAAAGTCGGAACCTGGTCAAATCAAAGGCCGACATGACCTGATACAAGGCGTTTGAAGGTGTGTAAATCATAGGAAGTTGGGAAAATAGATGAAAGGAGTGTGTTCCAGACCTTACTAATAGAGTACATGTAAGATTGAGCATAGCGGTTAAGTCTGGGGTCAGAGAGTTGGATAGAGAAAGAATATGACTGTGTAGAAAGACGAGTCGC
>SEYY01000724.1:222234-232234 GCA_009176605.1 Armadillidium nasatum
AATAATAAATTCAAAAGATCAAAGCAAAGTAAACTTCGGTATATATATTTCCGTGGTGTTGAAGTGTGTACTGAAAGTGTAATTCATCATTCATTAACTTTGTTGTGACGTTTTCAGATTTTTAGTTGGTCGTGAAAGATGAAAAAAATATTTTGAAGTTATATCCATAAGGAATGTGAGGATGAGTTGGAATCTAGAGACGGTAGACAATATTTAATAGAAATTGATTCTAGAATATGAATTTTATTTGAATGAGGGAGAATTTTAAAGTTTGTAAATTGCATCGGATTATAACAATTTTGCTATAATGGCGAATAGTAGAAGTGGCTTAGACGACAGGAGAGCCAAAGTTCTTGAACTCACACTCATATGGTCACATGCACGCGTCCTGACTCCTGAGTTGCCTTCACAGTAGATCCTATATAGGAATTTTATGTATACTATTAACACATTTGTATATGAAGTCAACGTAAGACCGAAATAGAAAATCAATACTGAACTTGTTGATGTAGGAATATTAACATTTTAAAAAGGGGTAGAATCAATTTATGAGAGCTGTAATTTCATCCGAGATATAACAGGAAGAACAAATAAATGGAAACTTGAAATAAATTTTTCTTTTTTTGTAACAGAAAGGACAGGAAAGGATTGATTATAAGCTATAGATAAAATCTTATTTGTTTGAAAATGACATCTGTAGGGAAACCGTTGCTCAAAAAGAATTTCAAAATCAACTCTTTTGTGAAAAGAAAAAAAAAACTGGAAAAAAAATATGTAAGCTCTATGTATTGATGTAGAAATAATTTATTTTATATTTTAGAAAACAAAAGCTATAGAAGTTTGTTCCTATAAAGCTCATTTGTTTTATAACATTATCAATAGTCTTCACCTTAATATCACATTTACAAAGAAAGAAGAATCCGATAGGCACACTCCCATTTCTTTATGTCATTGTCAGGAGACATGGCAACTCATATATAATAAATCCCTTTACATTAAGCAAACTAACACACCTTTAAGAAAAAAAATTCCTATTGCATTAGTTTTCTAAGATATAAAATATAAAATACTTTCCATTCTTATTACTAATATTATTATAATTATTATTACAATTTTATACAATTTATATAATATATTATATATATATATATAATATATAATATATATATATATATATATATATATATATATATATATATATATATATATATATATATATATATATATATAATATGGCATCATCCGCATCGCATATCCGCATAAAAAATTGCAATCCGCATCCGCATCCGCATCCGCATCAAAATTCACATCCGCATCCGCACTTCTCCAAAATCGACATACCGCATCCGCATATTATATCCGCATATATATATATATATATATATATATATATATATATATATATATATATATATATATATATATATATATATATATATATATATATATATATATATATATATATATATATATATATATATATATAACAACAACAACAATAATAATAATAATAATAATAATAATAATAATAATAATAATAATAATAATAATAATAATAATAATAATAATAATAATAATAATAATAATAATAATAATAATAATAATAATAATAATAATAGTTAAATTTGACAGGATATCTAAATATTAATTATATAAAATGAGTTGTGCAGCAATGTTTCGCAGGCAATACACAAGTTCCTGTGGCTCAATTCTCCACAGAAATGATTTTTTTAAAATCTATTAACTTCTCCATTGTAAGAAGTTTGTGAATTTATGGCCAAATTTTTAGATTATATCGATAAATTCAAACAGAAATTTTAGTTGTAATTTTAAAATCAGATAAACTTTTATTATTATTATTATTATTATTATTATTATTATTATTATTATTATTATTATTATTATTATTATTATTATTATTATTTTTCTGGCTGAAATCTGAATGGACTGTATCGCATATTTAAATAAATTTTCTATTGTATGTTCCCTCTTCCATATGTCTGTTTTAATTTGTCCTGTAAGGACAAACTTTATGCGATATGTTTCACAATTTAAAAGTAATTTGATATATCGATTGTCAATTGTATTTAAATATATTTATTATTCTAAATTATATTTATTGTAAATATTATATATTTATTATAAATTATTTTTCGTTAGCGCTCTCAATTTATTTTTTATAAATTATTTTTCGTCATTACTCACCGGTCGGGGGGTAAAGGGATTTTGCTCCCATAGAAAGAATGTTCCTCTACCATGTATGTGCTTCAGTAATAACAAAAAAAAATATAAAAATTTATAAGCCAAATACTGTAAAATCTATATTAACCGATATTTCAAATAATCGATATACTGCCATCGACTATACCAATTTTCATTACCAAATAATTTAGTGTAAAAAAATAGAGTCAGTTGACTTTGGAGAGTTGATAAAACGAAAAGCCATAGACTCCACAGTAGAGGTGTGAGGAGTACTCCATACAGGAGCGAACCGAACCACGCCCCTATAGAGATCAAGCAATAGGGGTGGCGTGAAAAAATTACGAAGGCGCCTCAAAACAACCAACTTCTTAGGAGATTGTTTAGAAAGAGAAGTATGTGGTTTTTTCCAAGAAAGATCACGAGAAAAAGAAACACCAAGAATATTAAGGAGAGATGAAGGTTTGAGTTGTGACGTTTTGAAGAAGATATCATAGTTGTGTGGAAGGTTGTGTCGAGTAGAGAGATGAAAGAATTGAGTTACTGAGGCATTGAATACGACCATGTTTTCTCTGCCCCAATTTGAAATGCGAGAAAGATCAGAGGTTAGTTGCTCCAAAGCCACATTCTAGCCTCAACATATATATATATATATATATATATATATATATATATATATATATATATATATATATATATATATATATATATATATATATATATATATATATATATATATATATATATATATATATATATATATATATATATATATATATATATATATATATATATATATATATATATATATATATATATATATATATATATATATATATATATATAATATATATATATATATATATGGGATAGGCGAGATATCCAGTAAAAATAGTTCTTAATTATAAGTAATAAAATTTTAAAATTATTAAAATATACAATTTGCTCTATCTTTGTTCTATCCTTTCCAACTCTATTCTACATAATAGGACCTTTGGCTATTCATGTTGAATGAGTTTAGATATGCATCGAAAGTTTATGGAATTCACATTACTATGAACATGAAATAAAGTAAAAATTTCTTCTCATAATATAATATATATATATATATATATTATATATATATATATATATATATATATATATATATATATATATATATATATATATATATATATATATATATATATATATATATATATATATATATATATATATATTATTATATATCTCCGGTGGGCAAAGGCCAGAGGCCTACCAAATTCCACCTGAGTTGGAAAAATTCTATCTTGATCGAAGGAGGCCAACATGTCCAGATACACGGCATTTGAAAGTATGCAAGTCATAAGAAGTTTTGAAAACAGATAAAGGAAGTGTGTTCTAGACTTTACCAGTAGATTATATGTAAGATTGAGTATAGCGGTTAAGTTTGGGGTCGGAGAGTTGGACGAGAAAGGATGAGACTGTGTTGAGAGGCAAGTCGCACGAGCTCTACTCAATGGAGGAGGTATGCGACGAGAGAGTTCAGAAGAGCAGTGTCCGTTGTAATAGCGATAGTAAAGAGAGTGACGCAACAATTCGAAGGGCAGAAAGAGATTAGAGAGAATTAGAAAGAGCAGGAGAGTTGATGAGACGAAAAGCCTTAGACTCCACCTTCTCAAGGAGAGCTGTATGAGTGGAACTACTCCAGATGTGCAAAGCATACTCAATACAGGAGCGAACAACACCCCTATACAGAGCAAGCAACTGGGGTGGCGTAAAAGAAACCACGAAGACGCCTCAGAACACCCAACATCTTAGAAGCTTGTTTAGAAAGAGAAGTAATGTGATCTTTCCAAGAAAGATCACGAGAAAAGGATGCGCCAAGAATATTAAGAACAGATGAAGGTTTGAGTTGTATGTTTCCGAAGAAGACATCATAGCTGTGTGGAAGATTGTGTCGAGTAGAGAGATGGAGGAACTGAGCTTTTGAGGCATTGAAAACAACCATGTTTTCTCTGCCCGAATTTGAAATACGTGAAAGATCAAAGGTTATTTGCTCCAAGGCTACCCTTTTCGAATCTATCAACTGCTGTTGGGAGGAGCGTATTTCAAACTGAAAGGAGTTATGAAGGGTGGAATCATCAGCATAGGAGTGGATAGGAGATGAGGTAATAGAGAGAAGATCACCAATGAAAAACAGAAATAGTGTTGGAGATAGGACAGACCCCTGAGGAACACCACAATTAATAGATTTAAAGGAAAAACGGTGATCGTCTACAACAGCTGCTATAGAACGACCAGAAAGGAAATTAAAGAGAAAGATTACAGAGAGAAGGATAGATACCGAAAGAGGGAAGTTTAGAAATCAAAGCTTTGTGCCAGACTCTATCGAAGGCTTTCGATATGTCCAGAGCAACAGCAAAGGATTCACCGAAATGCCGAAGAGCAGAAGACCAAGAGTCAGAGAGAAGGGAAAGAAGGTCACCCATAGAGCGTTTCTTTCGAAAGCCATAATGGCGATCAGAGATAAGATTAGAAGAATTGAGATGTTTCCAAATCTTCCTGTTAAGGATAGATTCGAAAGCTTTGGAGAGAACGGAGGTCAAAGAAATGGGACGGTAGTTGGAGGTTTGAGAGGGTCCCCCTTCTTCGGCACAGGCTGGATGAGCGGACGTTTCCAACAAGAAGGGAAGGTTATAGTAGAGAGACAAAGACGAAATAATTTACCAAGGCAGGGTGCAAGCCCGGAAGCATAAATTTTGAGAACCACAGGAGGAATACAGTCGGGACCACACGTCTTCTTAGTATTAAGCTCAGAGAGAGCATAAATGACATCTTTAGAAGAAATTCTAATTTTAGGCATAAATGAGTTGGAGAGGGTTGAAGGAGGAGGTATAGCTCCGGAATCGTCTAAGGTTGAATTAGAGGCAAAAGTTTGAGCGAAGAGTTCAGCTTTAGAAGAAGGTAAAACAACAGTTGTGCCTTCGAAATACTAGAATAGTTGACTTTTTTTGCAAAATGCCAAAAAGAACGTGAAGAAGAGGAACCTGAAAGATTATTGCATTTTCTAAGGAGAAAAGAGTTTTTAGTGTTACAAAGGATAGATTTTGCACGATTCCGGGATGAAATATAAGTTACGTGAGTTTCTGGAGTTTGAAGAGGACGGTAATCCCTGAAGGCAGCATCCCTGCGGCGAATACCACGAGAACAAGAAGAGTTAAACCAAGGTCTGCTTGGTTTAGCAGAATGGAAAGAAAATGGAATGCCTCCATGCCAGAGAGAATCACCTCGGTAATGCGTTCTACACACTCCGAGGGACACCTCCCACGGAACCAATAATCATTCCACGGGAAATCAAGAAATACGACAGCAAGTCCGACCGGCTTGCGGCACCGAAATGCCACAAAATTTTTCTTTCAATAGAAGGGGGACTTTGCTGCGGAAGACTTGAAGAGATAGAAGAGGATACAGAAATAAGGTGAAGGCATATATATATATATATATATATATATATATATATATATATATATATATATATATATATATATATATATATATATATATATATATATATATATATATATATATATATATATATATATATATATATATATATATATATATATATATATATATATATATATATATATATATATATATATATATATGTGTGTGTGTGTGTGTGTGTGTGTGTGTGTGTGTGTGTGTGTGTGTGTGATGGGCAAATCCGAATCCAAATTCGAAGATTTTTTCATGGATTTGGATTCGGATTCAGATTTGGATTCGAGAATTCTAAAACTTGCTGGATTCGGGATTCGGATTCGGAAACGGTATAACCAGTAAATGCATGAAGCTTATGCACATTAAGTAATATTTATTTACGTACGGCATTTGAAAACACGCATTAATAAAAGCACTTCCAATTATGATACAAATTTGATTTATATATCAAGGCGAAAAGTTGCCACAAGTGAATTTTTAATCCTGGATCGATCTTGTCTCCCAGGCATCCCTCTTTCAATTTGCTTTCTCAGTAGTGTAAGATTTCGTTTGTGGTTTCCTATTTTTTATATTTATTTTCATAATTTTTTTTATAATGAACTCATACCTTTTTTTAAGACATATCAAATGAATTAGTTTGGAAAGGTTTATTAAGGATATTTTACAACTCTGAAGGAAAAACAGGCAATGCCCGAAGTTTGAAATGCAACATATGTTCATCAGAATAAAAACATACTGGAGCAACAACGAGTAATTTTCATCTCCATTTAAAGATAAGATATATATATATATATATATATATATATATATATATATATATATATATATATATATATATATATATATATATATATATATATATATATATATATATATATATATATATATATATATATATATATATATATATATATATATATATATATATATATATATATATATATATATATATATATATATATATATATATATATATATATATATATATATATATATATATATATATATATATATATATATATATATATATATATATATATATATATATATATATATATATATATATATATATATATACTCCAAGAAAAGATTGTCTCAACGTCAAGTTTAAGAGCTTTAAATTTGAAATACTAGAATTTTTCATGTCTATCCATGTTTTGACATATTAAAATCTTTTAAAATTAATGTTCTGATGATACTATTATACAGGGTGTTCCACTCGCTCTCGGTCTCAGATATGCAGTTATAGATATCAAAGTACTGGTCATAGGTTAATATTTGCTGTGAACAAACGTTGGTGTGTTAGGCGGAATCATGAGAGATTGCGCGACATCCGTTGGTCATAGTAGAAGTATTACTTAGTAATTTAGATCAATGTTATAAATTTAGGACAATCAGGAATCCATATTATTGCAGAAAAAAAATTAAGTTATTTAAAATGGCTCCGTAAATAACAAAGGCTTATTTTGAAAATAATAAATATTTTTATATTTGTCTTTATTTATTTTCTAGATAAAAGTTTTAGAGGAAAACGATAATATTTGTTGACAAAATTGCTTAATTAACGATGTGGTAACTTATATGTTTAAAATAGGCAACTTTCTAGGACAAGACGAACTTCATTAGAAAATAGTCGTTGAAGTTTGAATTTAAACTCAAATGCAAAAGGGCTTATCCCCGTTTTGTCTATGAATCCCCCTATCCATCTGACCTACTGTATATACGTTAGTATATATTTTTTTATTGTGCGTTGGTATACGAAGTTGAATTCTCCTTTGAAGATCGGGTAATTTCCATAGGATTTTTCGCCACCAAGGTCGCCTGACCTTACTCCGCCGGATTTCTCCTATGGGGTATGCTGATAGGAAAAGTGTATCACAACAAGTCACGTACTGTCATGCAACTGAAAGACAACATTCGGCAAGTAATTGACGATAACTTTCCTTTAACATGGAGTAACATGTGTAGACCTTGCTTGATGCTAATGGCAATCACTTCCAACACTTGTTGTGAATGTCACCACGATTCTCACACACCAAGATTTGTTCGTGTCAAATTTTATTAACATCTGACCACTACTTTGATATCTATAAGCGTAGTGGGACACTATAGTGCGAGTAGGACACCCTGTATTATATATTAAAATTATATGTATTTTCATATTTGAATAAGGAAAAGACAATGTAATTCTTCCCTGTTATAAAATTTTTAAATTTATCAAAGTAATGGAAATTTTTAAAGTAGACATTTTTTTCAATTTCATCGTCATCGTCAAATTTAAATCATCCCATCACTAATATATATATATATATATATATATATATATATATATATATATATATATATATATATATATATATATATATATATATATATATATATATATATATATATATATATATATATATATATATATTTCACCTCTGGTGGGCAAAGGCCAGAGGCCTACCATAATTTCCACCAGAGTCAGGAGGAAAGTCGGAACCTGGTCAAATCAAAGGCCGACATGACCTGATACAAGGCGTTTGAAGGTGTGTAAGTCATAGGAAGTTGGGAAAATAGATGAAAGGAGTGTGTTCCAGACTTTACTAATAGAGTACATGTAAGATTGAGCATAGCGGTTAAGTCTGGGGTCAGAGAGTTGGATAGAGAAAGAATATGACTGTGTAGAAAGACGAGTCGCACGAGCCCTTCTCAATAGAGGAGTTATGCGATGAGAAAGCTCAGAAGAGCAGTGTCCTTTGTAATAGCGATAGTATAGAGAGAGTTACGCAACAATTCGACGGGAAGAAAGAGACTGGAGAGAATTAGGGAGAGCCGGAGAGTTGAGCTGTGTGAGTGGAACCACCCCAGATGTGTGAGGCGTATTCCATACAGGGGCGAACAACGCCCCTATAAAGAGCAAGCAACTGGGGTGGTGTGAAGAAATACTGAAGCGCCTCAGAACACCTAACCTCTTAGAAGCTTATTTAGAAAGAGAGGAAATGTAATCTTTCCAAAAAAGATCACGAGAAAAAGAAACATCAAGAATATTAAGGAGAGATGAAGGTTTGAGTTGAGTGTTTTGAAGAAGATATCATAGTTGTGTAGAAGATTGTGTCGAGTAGAGAGATGGAGGAATTGAGTTTTGGTGGCATTGAAAACGACCATGTTTTCTCTGCCCCAATTTGAAATGCGAGATAGATCAGAGGTCAACTGCTCCAAGGCTACCTTCCTTGCGTCTATTAACTGCTATTGGGTGGGGCGCCTTTCAAATTGAAAAGAGTAATAAAGGGTGGAGTCATCAGCATAGGAGTGGATAGGAGATGAAGTAACAGAGAAAAGGTCATTAATGAAAAGTAGAAAGAGTTGGGGATAGGACAGATACTTGAGGAACACCACTATTAATAGACTTAATGGAAGAACGATGGTGGTCTACAACAGCTGCTATAGAACTACCAGAAAAGAAATCAGAGAGTAGGTCACAAGGAGGATAGATTCCGAAAGAGGGAAGTTTTTAAATCATAACTTTGTGCCAGACTCTATCGAAAGCCTTCGCTATGTCCAGCACCACAGCAAAAGATTCATCGAAATGCCGAAGAGCGGAAGACCAAGAGTCAGAGAGAAGGGAAAGTAGATCACCAGTAGAGCGTTTCTTACGAAAGCCATACTGGCGATCAGAGATAAGATTAGAAGAATTGAGATGTTTCCAAATCTTCCTGTTAAGGATAGATTCGAAAACTTTAGAAAGAACGGAGGTTAAAGAAATGGAACGGTAGTTAGAGGGTTGGGAGGGGTCCCCCTTCTTCAGCGCAGGCTGAATGAGTGCACGTTTCCAGCAAGAAGGTAATGTTGAAGTAGAAAGACAGAGACGAAATAGGTTACCAATATATAATAATAATATATATATATATATATATATATATATATATATATATATATATATATATATATATATATATATATATATATATATATATATATATAATATATATATATATATATATATATATATATATATATATATATATATATATATATATATATATATATATATATATATATATATATATATATATATATATATATATATATATATATATATATATTGCTGATGGCATCCGCATCCGTGGAGCATACTCATCAAAATTAAAATCCGCATCCGCATCCGAAAATTACATCCGCACTTTCGAAAATTCAACATCCGCATCCGCAATTTCAAAAATTCAACATCCGCATCCACATCCACAAAAATTAAATTCTAATCCGCATCCGCATCCGCAAATAAGAAAATATAACATGTGATCCATCACTAATATATATATATATATATATATAT
>SEYY01000724.1:244734-252234 GCA_009176605.1 Armadillidium nasatum
TACACATACTTCTGACGGTCCTAACCAATCTTGACCTATGGTTCACCACTTGTCCATTTAGTTATGCAGCGTCATAACCGGTCATGTTGGTGGCTTTGATCACAATCTTATAGCTTAATACCTTTTTTTCAGTATCACCACCCTGACCTACGTGAACCTTTTGGTACCTTAAATGTGCTAATTGGGGATATGCATACCTTTTGATCTAATTATCCCTGGAAAATTTAAGTATCCTTGCAATAATCGCTTAAACTCTGAGGACGCTTAGGTTATTGCAGAAAAAAATAGGTGACATAAATCGCTGATAGAATGACAGATTCATTCTTTCTTACTTCGACTAAATCATTTTCTCAAAATCTATAGTTAAATCGTGTCTGTTCTCGCCCCATTCGCAAGACACACTGTTTACCGGGATGAAAAACTATAACTCAAGAAGATTACTAATTATTATCCAGTTACCAGTATAGTTGTAGTGATAACTTTGGACGGAATAAGCGCCCTTTCACTAAACGAAAGTGCGCTTACCTACTTTGCTCTCATGTCAAACGAATTCTTGCCTCTTCCCAAACTGTCTCTAAAAAAATTCTTTAAATGGTCCTCACTCCTCTCATTCGTTCTGACGAATGTGTTACTCATGCTGAAAAAGATAATCTTGCCGGCCTCTTAATTAACACCTAAAAGCATCTTGCAATTCTCATCCTTTTCTTCCTTCCCTCTGGAATTCCAAGTCTTCAACTGAATTTACACGTGATAAGGTGCGTGGGATTCTGACATCGCAAGGCAACCACTTCATACCTGTCAATTGTTGTCGTGTTCCTGAAAATCCTGTTTTGTCTCCTACCCTTTTTAAAATTATTCATTTACCTTAGCTGCTCTTCTAACCCTACCCATTTCTATAACAAAGACATTATAACAATTGCATAGTCTATAAGATAAATATAAAATCAAAATTCAGTCAATAAATATCTCTGTCAATCTGTTAAAATTTTATATTTACAAGCATTGGTATCAGTAGACTACATCACTAATTTTATATGCAAGATATATATATAATATATATATATATATATATATATATATATATATATATATATATATATATATATATATATATATATATATATATATATATATATATATATATATATATATATATATATATATATATATATATATATATATATATATATATATATATATATATATATATAATTAAAAAAATAAAAAAAAAAAATTTAAATAAATAAATAAGATATATATATATATATATATATATATATATATATATATATATATATATATATATATATATATATATATATATATATATATATATATATATATATATATATATATATATATATATATATATATATATAATCCAATTTTTCACAACAGCAATGAGAATACTATATAGGAATCACAAACTCTTGTACATTGAGGGAATGACTCAAAATACTCAACACGTAACTAATATCTTTCTAAATGAAAACTTTTAATAGAGATTAAACAAGTAATTTCGAAGTTTGATCCTTAGCATGAAACTGTCGATACGCTGCAAGAGTCTGGAGTAAAATCTTTGTACTGGGAAAAGACTGAAACCTGAAAAATTAAAGAAATAAATAAATATATTTTATAAATAATAATAATAATAATGATATATTTTTTAAGTAGTTACACAGAAATCATCATTAGTACACTGAGAGAGGAGCAGGGCTGGTACAGAAAACCTGCCTCTGGGATTACTTCTATACATAATGCATGTTGGTGTCACTGGTGAAGAGAACGCAACATTTAAGAAAAGAACAGTTACAGAAGACGTGCAAAGATGGAATCAAAATAAAAGGAGGTGAATCTGTCAAAATGCAAAGCAGTCTTTCATCAAAGGGTTTCGAATTTAAGGGAAACATACGACGAGTAAAGATCAATGCAGGGAATTACATTAACAGGTGATGTACTGAATGACGTGTACAGAGACGACAAAACTGGCAGACGGAAGAGGACTCCTCGACATGTTATGACCATGCGTGAGGGAGTGTGTCCTATGCACATGCGAGCCAGTACTGCCCCTTGGAGGTGACTGGCAATATGAGTGGCATAACTCCTCCTCTAAGTCCGGTTTGATGCTTCAGAGCTTTGATCCATAGCAGTGTCTCTCAGCATTCCTTCCAGCATAACATGAAGCTATGCCATGATGAAAGTGAGGAAAATGGTCTGTTAAGGGAATCAGGTTTAATTGTTGTTAAGCATCTAGAAGATAAACTGAATGAGTTAAGTTGTTTTACCAAGAGAGTTAGTGGGCATTTTATCTCACTAATCAGATTCCTTAGTACCAGGGATGTCGGCGCGGAATGCAATCCAACAAAATGAAATTTTAATGAGGAAATGGAATAGACAGATAAAACATTGGAAATGTAAGATTAATGGGCTGTTCAATGGAAATTAGAGATATGATTTATGAATAGTCACTGCTGAGTGCTGACGACAACGCCACAAAAAAAAAAAAAAAAAAAAAAAACTCAAAAGCGCTATGTTTATGGGCCCATATGGCTATCAGTTCCTCGGATGGTTGCATGATGAGGGAGAGTAAAAGAGACTGCAATAATAATAATAATGATGATAAAGCAATTTTAATTAAATGGAATGTACTAATTGAATAAAAGAAATTCAGTGAGTTCAAAGCATTCACTCTATCTACTGCCAAAGGAAAGGAGTTGCCTACTAACAAAATAAGTATCTACTAATTCACATATTAAGGAAATTTATACCTCTTAAGTCTTTAGAAAACACAATCTATATAATGTCAACAACATTATTTTCCAACTTTTCATTTTAATATTTTCCGAACTTTAGTTTCTTTTACCAATGTTCTCCTCATTTACCTCCTCAACTTCCATAATTCTACTGAACACATTTTACCTTCCCTTTGGGTCAAGCTTTTGATCCTACTATCTTTGTCTCGACTACTTTCCTAATTAATACTTCACTCTTTCTTCTTCTTCTAGAGGTTTTTCTTTTTCCCATATTTTACCCCTACACCTTTTATTTCCCATTATAGTAAATCTCTATTTTAATTAATGCAATTCACTTAAGTTTTACTTGCACTTAAATAGGAATTCACTTAAAAAAAAAAACAATGTTAATGTGTGACACTGGTACTCTAATGAACAAAATTAACATACATATAACCTTTTGAAAAGTCTCATAAATGATTCTTACCTAAAGTCCATTTAAATTTTTCGCATTTTTAAATAAAAAAAAAGAATACATCTCACAGACATTGCCCTGTTCGAAGGTAACTTTCTTAATTAGTGTATACCTATCAATCACTTTACAGTTTGGGCCACGGTAGGAGCCAACTCTCAATAATGAATTCCATTGTTTAAGGAATCAAAAATATTTTATCTCTTCTTATATAATTAGTAAAATATATTGTACTAAAAGCCAAATTTCCAATTTTTAAAGCTCTAAAATTCTTCAAAATTTTTTGTATTAAAAAATAGTTTTATTTTTTAAACTTACTTTATCTCTGAGTTGATGAGCAATATGAAGAGCAGTTGTAAAAGAAACTAGAACAGGATTAAGCCAGGGAACAGCACACTCTGCTTGTATACTATCAAATTTCACAGTTCCTGCAGCATTAGACAAGTGATAAACAGCAAGAACCAGCTTGTGACCTTGAAGATAGAAACTAACTGCTAGATCTCCAGGTAGTGGAGGACTTAAGGATTTCTGTCAAAATATCAATCAAAATCAAACTCCTTGATAAACAAAAAATTCTGTAGGTACAGAGATATAGAATATAAGCCAAAAAAATGTTATTAACAGTTAATTAGTAATTAATTAATTGGAAATTTGGAAAATTAAGTAAAACAATGTTTCGTAGTATTTGAAACTCTGCAATCAAAGAAATTGAACATTAAAAAAAATGCAAAGCCAACGGGATTAAGTTACTTTAAAAAAATCTGGTATCAGTTTCAGTAATTTTTTTTTTCTGATACCGATCCCTCAAAATATACTGATACCGATACTTGCAATACTCACACCCTGGCTGTGGCATGGAAACAAAACAGTGTTAATTGGTTCATTTACAAATATTTTATTTCGTCAATTGTTAAATCTTTTTAAAAACAGTGGCTGGGTGACTGTTTCCTTTTCCCAATCAATCTTGCTTGAATAACCATCTGCATTAAAGTTTAGTGTTTTAGACAGTTCAAAAACTCTTGCACTGGAATTCCTTGCTCTTGCTTGAATAATTCATTAAACACCTAAATCTCTCATCTCTTTTCTTGTGGCAGCTAACATTGTAAATAATACATTCTCAGGATGAGCAAAGTACGAGTTGTTTCTTAGTGCACGTTCCATAATCATAGGTAGCATGTTTTTTTTGTCCACGTCTTTAAGTAGGCATATCAGGTACCAAAAATAATGTGCACCATCAGTTGCCTTTAGAGGTGACTTTATCCAAAACCACCCTGGTATGTAAACTTTCATTATTATACTTACTAGATTTTGAAGAGATTTGCTTGGATGTTTTAAGGAAACATATAACTAAGATTGTTTGCTTTTGTTAGTCATCTGGCATGATGAAGGGTGTCTGGAAATTTCTTGGCTAATTATGGCGATATATATTCTCTAATTTTATACTAATACACATTTTATACAAATATTTTTGGTCAGTGATAATTTGCTTAACGATATCTTGGGGATTTTTTTCGAGGTTGCTGTTTTCAAGTTCAAAATCAACTATCTCCACAATGTTTACATCATCTTCAATTTTACTTTCAATGGTACCCTTAAAAGTTTTTGGTCTTGATGTTTGTCCATTAATTGCCTCAAATAATGTGTCTGAATGGAAGTTCATTTGCATGTAAGAGGCAAAATAACCATTTATCATTCTTTCCAAATATATTTCATACAGTCTCAAAACTCCACCTACTCTTCCAGTGTTAACTGGAGTCCCATCGCAAAGAACAGCTTTAAGAGAAATCTCACTATTAGAATCAATTAAGTTATTTCATCAGTAATGCATCGGAATCTGGTGTAACATGAGTCGTGTAAATATATGTTTTTTTAATAACAATAATATTCTTCCAATTCAGTTCCATCCTTTCTTTTGGTTTGAACTTTCCTTCCATTAAATCCAGTGCATTCAATTTGTGTGTTTTCTAATTTCATTCTGATGGCATTCTTTTTGCCATCATCTTTCCTCTCTTTCAACTATTTTTCTGTCCAACATTTTACTTTTATTCAATGTCCCCATATCTTTAATGCTTTAATGCTTCATTGGCTATAGCATAAACGAAACCTATCAGATATTTTTGCTAAATGTTTATACACAAATCTATTCCAAGAACTTTTCCTATGTTCAGATTCTGGAAGAAATTCATTTCTGCTTCACTCTATTTCTAATGTCTCTTCTTCCATAAAATCAAAGTTTAATCCAGTGTTGGTTGAAGGGCCACAACTTTCTACAGCTTGGGTACTGTTACTGCTGTTGCTACAATCCCTATCCCTGCTGAGACTTACAATAGATTCACCATTTAACTTTTGCAATTTTTCTTACCTCTCTCTTCTCGCACCCGTTACTGCTTTATCAATTGTTGCCAAGTTAGTTTTTCCTTTGTTTTCAACCTACAAAGGATTCCCATTCAATAATAGGTATTCTAATTTTGAATCTATAATGACTTTTTACAGTTTTTTATCATAGCAGTTGCATCTGCAATTGTCAAACATCTTATCATATGATTTTACTTCATTTTAAAACTCATCCTTTCATCTGTTTTGTGGCATCTTATTTAGTTTGAAGCTGATTCATTAAGTCTTTGAACTCTTAAATATATTCCATCAAGGTTGGAAAGAAAAACTTTCTCCAGATGGATTCCACATCCCTTGCAACAATTCAATAACCATTTTTAGATGTTACCGAACCTTTCAAAGGTACTTTCTCTATTCATAACAAATAGATAATGACTAACAATATCTACTTCTGAAGGAATCATCGAAAGCAAAAATTCACTGAATTATAAGTTTTACTTCTAGTAAACATTATTATTAAAAATTTTAAATATACTATTCGAATAAATGATAGTATCTGAAAAAGCAAGTATATATATATATATATATATATATATATATATATATATATATATATATATATATATATATATTATATATATATATATATATATAAATAAGAAGCATAAATATAAAGGAATCAAATGCAAACAAAAGAAAATTTGAATATATATATATATATATATATATATATATATATATATATATATATATATATATATATATATATATATATATATATATATATATATATATATATATATATATATATATATATATACACTAAATGGTGAGTAAATTGAACTTTGTATATAAATTTAAAAATAATTTTATTAATTATGTGTTTCACGTTGAAGCTTAGTTTTGATTCCAACTCCAGAAAAAATCTTCCGCAACTCTTACTATTCAGGTTTGGTTTTTACTTTAACCTTCATTAGGAAAACCAATCCATCAAAATGATCCCACAAATTCTGATACAGTAATATTCTTCAGGTTTTAATTAAAAGAAAGTATATTAGCTTATCATTTATACACTTACTATACATTTGATTCAAAATGCAATTTACTTCGATTTAGGATTAAAAGCTTAATTAAAATAATTATATCGTTACAATGGATTTTTAACTAGAATTTATAAGTCTGTTGATAAAAATAAATAACGCTGCTTTAATCACTACTTGTGATACTAATACACAGTATAAAATAAATAATCTTTAAAAGCAGTAAAGATTTTCTAAGTAAAAAACATCAAACACAAAGTGTTAAGCGTTAAATAATTGAAGAACTCACCATATTTCTGCTATTCATAAGTTCGTCAATAGTTTTCTTACGAGGAATAAGAAGACTGCTCCTCCCTTTTTGAAGAAGACTTGTTAAATGAGTTAATACGCTCAACACTTCCCCACTTGTTCTACAATAAATAAAATAAATTATTTATTTATTTAATAATAGTAATAATAATAATTATAATAATGTATTTCTCTACAACAAACTGTCAATGTTTAATCCAGTTGAAATTAGAATTCTACATGAAATGATAGAAAAGTAATAGTTTCATTATTCTCTCCATTTACTATTAACTGTGTGAAATGTATACAAAAATGACTTCCTATAGGCTTAAATTTTTTTCAAGATTTTATTCAGCTTATTTTAATGTAACAATACATCAACTCATTTTCTTCTGCGCAAAGCACATTTCCCCCCCCCATCCCCTCATGGGTATACCATAAGAATTAACAATGATCATATGTCTTATCTCAATGTAATTTAATACCTTTTTTCCCTTATTTTCATAAATTTTATTTCTTTATTTACTTTACTTCATTATTTCACATTCCACAAACTTTGCTCCAAATTTTACACTTTGTTTGTCTTAAATTTATCCAACCTTTATTTATTCCACAGATTTTCACCCTATATTCC
>SEYY01000724.1:257234-274565 GCA_009176605.1 Armadillidium nasatum
CATTTCAAGAACTTTGTCATAATAGAGATGGGATATGAAGTTAAGTAACGAAACGATTTGTAACAATCATCAAAATATGTTGGGTTTTTATAGTACGTTTAGCATTTTTTTCTCGGGATTTTAGTTGTTCTCCCACTTGGAAGTGACTCAAATCAAGTAGGAAGGGGTAGTTCGCGAAGGATAGAAATATGTTGTACTGAGCCTAAGGAAAAGTCTGGCAATAGATATGGTTGGAGGAAATCTATAAACAATAATTAACAGTCTCAGATTTCAGTTGCAAATGATGTAAGATGGCGTCAGTGAGAACCTCAGGGGCAAAGATGGTACCCTTGGAGGTATTTCGTACGGAATCCGGGATGGAAAGAACTGGAATGGAACCCAAGGAAGAGAGACGTTCCTGTTCGTACTGACACCTAGAAGGAAACACCTGAAGCCTTTCTCGGAAAGAGGCAGAGGGAACAGGGGAAAAGATGAAAGACAGGTCTGCTACCATAGGTACCGGTATACGGGAAGGAATCTGTCTGCAATATGGTGGAGTAGCAGACGAAATGTGGGAATCGAGGATCTCTAAATCACGAGGGAATACGGAGCTCCTGCATGATCCTAGCTTAAGAGATGCCGAGGAAAGTGTTGGAACCGGTGGGAAATGGTTTATCGCCTTTCTTTAAAACAATACTTTTCCAGCGAGACGCAACCACAAGAAAAGTCACCTGTTAACAACACCGCAATGAAGAAAACAAATATAACAATAAAACATATGATGAATATAAAACAATACACATCCCGACAGTGCAACAGCAGGCACTGCGCCCCTCTGATATCTAGAGCCCAGAAATCCTCCCACTCGTAACCCCACTCTGAGGTGGGTCGTGGGTGTGGCCTTGGATGAGCGGAACCCCGCGCCCGGGAACCATCCATGCACCACTTGGCACTCAAGTGGAGGACAGCTTCTTTAGAGGTTAGCCAAGGTCCGGGTCCCCGACAATGGTTAGCTAGGTCAAAAGCGAAAAGGACCTGTTTATCACCAGTACCCTCACTCACGAAGGAAGGAGGGTGAGGTGGAAACAAGAGGGGCACAGGATCCACAGCATAACAACCAAGACAGGGGAAGGAGAAAGGGAAGACCCTCATAAGTGAGAGAAGTAATAAGTACTACAGTACGTATGTGAAGGAAGGGGAACAGGGGAATGAAAATGGAAAAGAAAGGTGAATATAAGTATAACGAAAACAATAAAACGATAGATCAAAAAAGGGTGATAAAGAAAAAAAAGAGAAAATAGCACTTCGCAGACACAAAAGTGTGTGAACCCTCTCTCCTACAAAGAGGCTACCTTCGCGAAGGGGATAATAATAATAATAATAATAATAATAATAATAATAATAATAATAATAATAATAATAATAATAATAATAATAGGTTAGGAAAAGAGATGTTAAAAATACAATTTGATAAAAATTTCCAAATATCAAAATAAAAGTTTTCCATAAACTGTAAACAAATAAAACATTACTATTCCAAGCTTAGAAAAATCAATCTTTTGCGATGTTGGCAAAAGCAAATAAATGAACATTTGTGATGTTTTAAAAGAGTTTTGACAATTAATTGGCTTTTCATAACATATTCCGAAGGTTTTGTACTTTAATTAATAAGTAGTTTTCATAGAAACTTTTAACTAATATTGAAAAAGAAGCAATCCATTAGTATATATATATATATATATATATATATATATATATATATATATATATATATATATATATATATATATATATATATATATATATATATATATATATATATATATATATATATATATATATATATATATATATATATATATATATATATATATATATATATATATATGAGAGAGAGAGAAAGAGAGAAAGAGAGAAAGAGAGAAAGAGAGAAAGAGAGAGAAGAGAGAAAGAGAGAGAAGAGAGAGAGAGAGAGAGAGAGAGAGAGAGAGAAGAGAGAGAAAGAGAGAGAAGAGAGAGAGAGAGAGAGAGAGAGAGAGAGAGAGAGAGAGAGAGAGAGAGAGAGAGAGAGAGAGAGAGAGAGAGAGAGAGAGAGAGAGAGAGAGAGAGAGAGAGAGAGAGAGAGAGAGAGAGAGAGAGAGAGAGAGAGAGAGAGAGAGAGAGAGAGAGAGAGAGAGAGAGAGAGAGAGAGAGAGAGAGAGAGAGAGAGAGAGAGAGAGAGAGAGAGAGAGAGAGAGAGAGAGAGGAGAGAGAGAGAGAGAGAGAGAGAGAGAGAGAGAGAGAGAGAGAGATGAGAAGAGAGAGAGAGAGAGAGAGAGAGAGAGAGAGAGAGAGAGAGAGAGAGAGAGAGAGAGAGAGAGAGAGAGAGAGAGAGAGAGAGAGAGAGATTTATGAGCATTAAAACATTTTTACATTTCACATATGAACATTCATTTCAAAATAATATCGCAAGTTAGCCATTTTAAAATCTTGGGTGTCATTTTTCTTGCGAATTCAAATGAATTTGAAAAATTTAATTGAAAGACTGTATTACGATAGTGGATAAAAATTATTTTGATTAGTCCTTTTTGTAATCACTGTTTTTATGTTGTAAATGCTGAGAAAGAAGTTCAAGTAATTTGTCCATTTGTTCCTTTTGTGAAGCTATTAATTCTAAACTCCTTGCTTCCCATTCACGTCTTCGCTGTTCTTCACGTTCTTCTCTCTCTTCTCTTTCTTTTTTTAATTTCTCCTCTCTTTCTTCTCTCTCCTTTCTTAACTGATCTTCTCTCTGCTCTTTTTCTAATTTTAATCTTTCTTCTCGTTCATCTCGTTCTATTTTCCTTTGCTCTTCTCTCTCAATTTGTTTTTTAAGAAGTTCAAGCATTTTCTCGTACATTTGCTTTTTTAATTTAAGATTATCTAAATTTGACCTTTCTTGAGCAATTTCAATGGCATTACGAAATATAGGAGTAGGTGAACCAGAGTCTATTATTTCATGAGATTTATTCATTTCATTTGTTTTCTCTTCTAAAGACAGAACCTCGCCAATGTCTGTACAGGTAATAACTACTTGTTCTGGGGTATCAATGGAAACTTCATCAGACATTATAGCATCATTTTCACCAACTGATTCCATATCCGGTGACGGCTGTAAGGATAAAAAAAATAAAATAAAAATTATACTATTAAATTAATATGAATACTTTAAACAATGAATTTATATTGGCCTAATATTTTTCAAGGAAACACTTTAGCAGAAGATAAAAAGAAAATATTTTCTTAATGAAAGTACTCTTGATCAATAAATTTTATTATTATTATTATTATTATTATTATTATTATTATCTATTTTTATTTAATAATAAAAAATATTTATAATATATATAATATATATATATATATATATATATATATATATATATATATATATATATATATATATATATATATATATATATATATATATATATATATATATATATATATATATATATATATATATATATATATATATATATATATATATATATATATATATTATGAGTAAAAATATATTTATAATATTTTTGTATATGACAATTAACATAAATTGGAAATAAATGTATGTAAATAAAAAGTTAAACGAAGAATAAAAAAAAACATGAAAGACAAAAGAATAAAAAGAAAAAAAGGATGAAAAAAAAACAAACTCAATACGGGAAGTGAAAAGCAAAGGACAGTGAAAAACTGAAGACCAGACAAAAAAGAATAGGCCCAAAAACTAGATTTCTGAATTGAACCAGAGCCAATAAAAATTAGTAGCATCACGGCCACGATACTCGGGTTAAGTGGGCCAATCACAATGAAGTATGTAATCGAGAATAAAGAAAAAATAAATTTGAGCAAGTGTTCTGTATGGTGATTCTAACGAAAAAAAGAACAAGATAAAAATCGTTTCATTCACATGAAATGAAAATTTTAGACTAGATATTCTTTAAACTTTTATATATACTTACCGATCTGTCATAATACATCTGAGAATTATCCTGAATATGAGTATTTCTCTCTTAAAGGAATCTGTGCACAGAATTTATGAATTCTTGGGAAAAAACGCCAAATTGGAGAACAGCCATTTTTCTTTTTTCTTTTACTTGCACTGTAAAAAGGAGCAAATTTTACTAATATATGTAAGGTATTGTTCTAAAATATTAATGGTAAACACACACACACACAACAAAAAAAAAAAACAATGTTAAGTCGATTGGAAATTTCAATTCCAATTTTTAGAGTACTTAAAATCAAAGTCATTAATTTACTCAAAAATCTGTGCCAAATTTTAAAGTATTCGAAAATAGCGTTTGAAAATATTATATATATAAATTTAATAAGTAACTGAATTAATTGTTGAAGAAAATATTGTTTATTCATTATTTTTTATAGAGCATTTTTTTTATTTAGCTACTATTTATCATGTAAAGAATAATCTGGCAACTTGGCCATCTTTTTTTTGTTGTTACTAACCAAGCAAGTATGTAACATAACCTATGATATTTTTTCTTTTCTCTAAGTAAACATGTTATATTACAAAGTGTTTTATTTACTTCGAATGGGTTGTTAATTAAACTAAACTAAAAGATTTACTTTAACAAAAATAATTAAAAACAAATCAACGAAAATAAGCTGAGAAATATTTTTATATGGCAATGGTAGCAGAAAATTATATAACTTAAATTTTAAATATTTAAAATGGTAGCAGAAAATTATATAATTTAAAATTTAAATATTTAAAATGGTAGCAGAAAATTATTAATTTAAATTTTTAAATATTTAAAATTAGAAAAATTTAAATTTAAAATTTAAAATATTTAAAATAGCAGAAAATTATATAATTTAAAATTTTAAATATTTAAAATATCATAATAAGAAATGAACTTTTTTAACAATCACAAAAACAATATTAAATATTAAATTCTTGACAATAATAACAAAGTAAAATTTGCCTATAAAACAAATGTCTTTACCGATATTGACTCTTCAAGTAACCCAGTTTTGTCTGAACATCTCTATAAGTAAAAGGATGTTTTCTTTTCAAAATTTTCTGAAGAGTTTTGGCAATCTCAAATAAAGCCTGAGTGCTTTTTCCTGGACTACGCAGCATTGGCATGTATTCTTCCCATAAGTCAATTAAGACAGATGTTTCATCGGCAGTCCACGAGCAAACTCCTAAATGAGCACTGACATTTTCACCATTCCCCATTTCTTCAATAATTAAATTTTTCTGATCAACTGGTGCGTCATCATAGCCTAATAAATTCGTTTCCATTCTGGATGACTGAACTGAAGTCAAATGAATACTCTATGCAGAGAAAACACAAAATTAAAACATGCTAATCAATCGTATCACATATAATTCATAAGATATTCATAAAACAGAAAATCATTGGAAAAAAAATTAATATAAGACAAGAAAATGTTATACGACAATATCAATTAAAATATACAATATTTAATTTTAAAAAAATCAAAATTATAAATACTGTACTGGTGAGTCGGAATCAGTTTGAGAACAATGTGGAGAAAAATAATCATATTCTGGCTTCTGCCTGTAAAATTTATCAATTCTTGAGAAAAACTGCCAAGCGGGAAGCTTGGAGTCATCTTTCATCTGTTTTCTTTTATTAGTACTGCAAAAAGAAACCCAAACACACACATATTAATATAGTCACATACATTAGCAATTCAGTATATCACAAAAAGAGTGTTCACATTATATTATTACCCGTATTGCGATTTTAGGGAGTAAAGTTTCGTTTGAATATCTCTAAATGTGAAAGGAATTTCTTTATTTAAAATTTTTTGTAATTTCTTGGCCATTTCTAAGAAAATCTGTAAATTTCTTCCAGGTGAACGCAATGCTCCTACATTTTCCTCCCACAAGTCGATCAAAGCAGATATTTCATTATCAGTCCACTTATACCTCTCACCCAAAATCTCTGCCTTTTGATCTATATCAATTAATTCATGCACAAGGTTTTCTGAAACATCTACTGCTTCTTCCTTAGGTTGTGACTGCTTTTCTTCACTAATTGTATTCCCAGAAAACTAAAAGAAAGAAAAGGTACTATAACTATTAATCAATAAATTTTAAATAAAAAATATAAATGTAAAAAAAGAATAATATGGCAAAATTGTGCTAAGGCGTTTTATGATTTTTATGCAGAAAAAAACAAAAAATGGATCGAAGAAGAAAGTTGCTTTAATACGTAAAGTATATTTCTTTTTTCTTTCTTAATTTTTCATTTGCAGCCTTTCTTTATTCATATATGTGCATTATTAACTGAAATTTAATTATTAGGTATATTGGCAAACCCATATATACTATAATTAACAAACCAAAAGAAATAGAATTATCATTCATGGATAAAGGAATTAATAAAGAAATTAATTTACATGAAAAATAATTAGACCAGAAGGAATAAGAAGTATCGCTTGCTATATATTATCATATAATCTCAAACACATAATATTTACATACATTAATAAACACAGTTAGAAGTTAGTGGTTATCATTAATCTTCAATTTGATCTCTTTGCAAGGTGAGTTAATTTTAGTTTTATCAATAATAATAACAAGCAGAATCAGAAAACTTTTCAGCTAAATATATTTTTTTTACAATAATATACAAATTGAAATTGGTAATATATTTATAATATTTTTAACTGAAAAGGGATGCTGGGGTGACGAGTTCACCCTATGAGCTCGTTTCGTTTCATTCATAATATATTCACATACAAAAACATGTATTATATTATTAGTAATGAATAATAATAATTATTGAAAAAAAAAATGTTCTAATTTTCTCTTTCCCTGAAAATGTAAAAATGTGGTAGGTAAAGAAGCCTTAATGAATAAAGAATACAAGGATGGGAACTTATTTTTTCCAGTTATACTATTGATTTTTTTCCGTTTCTAAAAATATGTAAATAAAGAAAGAAATACCAATAGTTATAAGCGCTAAATGCCAGTTCCTTAAAGATAATAAAGATGAAAGTTTTATTTTAAAATTGATAATATTTTATTAAAAAAGCAGAGGACTACGTCATGATACTGAGAGTGGCAGCTCTTGTGTTCGGGCCCTTGCATATGCTATGCTGTGGTTTGGTATAAAGTATTTATTTATCAACTGTGAATATATTAAAAGTTTTCTAATGAATCACAAAAGAGTGGAAAAATAAAAAGGAATACTTTTAAAAGGTATTAACTTATCAGGCTTTCCTGGTGTTAGACTTATATATATTTTCTCTCAAATAATAATTTTCATTTTCAGGGTCTATAGCAAATGTGAGAAACTACCAATATAAAGCTTAACCAGACTAAAATTTTTAAGTTTTAAACATAGAAAACAAAAACACCAGATTTAGAAAACAAAAACTCTGTCATGTCATTCTCCAATTCTTAACAATTTTTCTACTAACCAGAAGAGAATAGAAAGGATACTATTTACCAAGAATAATACAATAATTGCTATTTTAGTATGCGGTTTCTGAAATTTGCAAAAATTATTCCCTTCTTAAGGAATAATTTTTATTTTCAAAACAGTAATGATGAATTTTCAATTACTATAAATTTCATACACCTCTTTTACGAAAATACAAAATCAAACATTCTACTTCTGTCAGAGACCCAGTTATCAAGGGATTCCTTTTCTAGTAGTCTAAATATCTCTAATTATAATTTATTTAACAACTTTCGCTTTAAGGGTATATAAACATTAACACACCAGTAACACATCTCGAAAATTTTCAATGTCCTAATTTCGATGTTTTATGGCTTAAAGTCTTTCTTCCTACTACTACCAAAATCATTCAGAATTCTCAATGGTATGATGCAATTAATTAGGTAACCTACACACATCCCAGATCGTTCTAACCATTTCTTAAACAAAAAATAACTTGACTTGTGTTTCATCACTACTACTGTTATAATTACACTATGTTCCCTCCTATTGGTAACTATAACCACAATCTTGTAGCTTTTAAGTATAATCACTTTCTTTCCAGCAGCTCCACCCTGCCCTAAACGTACTTTCTGGCACTTTGATCGGGCTAATTGGGGGCTATTGCGTCACTTCTTTGCCAACTATTCTTTAAAATGAATCCTGCTTTGACATTGAGGATCCTTCGGTGTCCACTGAAAAAGTAGGAGCCGTGATATTTGATGAGATGGGCAGGTTCATTCCCTCTTCAACTAAGTCTTTTTCCCTCCAAAATCCATGGCTTGATGGGTCCTGCTATCATGCCATTCTGGAGAGACTGCGTATCGAGAGTGGAAAAACTCCTCTTCTCCTATCTATCACTCTTTCAAATTTTCATTCAGCTCGGAATCGTTGCAGGAATATTTTTCGACAGGTCAAGCGTGCTTTCACCAAAAGGAAGTGTGCTGACCTCCTTGGTTCTCCTACTGATAAAAATTTCTGGCCTCTTACCAAAAATATCTCCTCCAACTTTTGCAATCTTCCTTTCTTCCTCTTATTCGATCTGATAGATCTGTAGCTACCATTCCTATTGAAAAGGACAATCTCTTCGCCTGTTTTTCATCTAATTACACCCTGGATGATTCCAACATCCTTCCTCCTATTTCTTCTAATCTCAGGCAGGTGTCCATGTCTTTACCTGTTATTTTATATGATTAGGTGCATGGGATCTCAAAATCTTTGAACATAAGGAAGGCAAGTGGCCCGGATAGTATTCCTCCTCGTGTGTTGAGGGAGTGTGCTGTCTTCGTTCAACTCTACTCTCTATGCCTTAATACTAATACTTTTCCTCAGTGCTGGAAGCGTGCATATGTTCAACCGATCCTGAAAAAAGGTAGTCGCTCTGAACCTTCTAACTATTGCCCTATAGCTCTCACTTGTATTCTATCTAACGTAGACCTTTAAAACTCTCCTCAACTCTCATTTCCTTGATCATTTGGAATCTCACTCCTTTCTTTAAAATCACCAAAATGGGTTTCGACGCTCGAGGCCTACTGACGACATTCTTTCCTATCTTACTGATTTAAGGTCTTCTGCCTTTAGGGACTACGGGGAGTCTTGTGTGCTGGCACTTGACAAATTCAAGCCTTTTGACCGGGTATGGCATGTGTCACTGGGACTCACTGCTTTATAAGCCCCTTACTTTGGGTTTTCTCCTTCTCTTTACTTATTCATGTCTAAATTCCTCTCAAATCGCTCCATATCAAGCACTTGTTGATGAAGCGATTTCTACTTCTTTCCCTATTAATTGTGGTGTTTCTCAAAGTTCTGCTTATTCCCTACTTTATTCTTACTTTTCATCAACGACCTCCTCAACTGTACTTCTGACTCTGTCCATTCTTTTGCCGATGACTCAACTCTCTATTCTCCCACTCATTTCAAATCTGCTTCCTCTTTTGCTTCTAGAGTTGCTTCTCATCTTAACTTTCCGATTCCATTCTTGCCGATCTGGTCAGAGATCCCGGTGGGGCTCCGCAACCTTGTGAAATTCAACTCTTTATAAACAACTTCATCACATCTCTTTTTGAAAACATCTCCCAATTTTCTTATCTCTTTCGAAGACCCTCCCGTCTCACCTGTGAACGACATAAATATTCTTGGTCTGAACATAATAAATTATCTTGGAAACATCATATCATAAAGGTTGCTAAGGTGGCCTCTAAAAAGCTGGGATTCTTTCAGATTGCAGGATTTTTTTTTCCTTTTGTACAGTTACTCCAATTAAATAAGGGTCTTATCTGCCCTTGCATGGAGTACTGTTCACACATTTGTGGTGGTTCTAGTTCCAACCTTCTTTTGGATAGGCTTGAGTCTAAGGCTAAAAGACTAATAAACTGTCCCCTACTTTCAAACTCTCTTGACCCACTTTCTCTGCGATGTGACGCTGGTGCTCTCTCTCTTTTCTATAGGTACTACAATGGCAGGTGCTCGAGGGAGTTGACCATTCGCTTTCCAACACCATTGCGTCGACTTCGCAGCAGCACAAGGGGTCCCTTGCTTGTACTTGAACTTTGTGTGAGTACTGCAAACTCTAGGCTTGCACGTTGTGGCACCTCCTCCTTTTCAGTCATCTCTGTTCTGTAGAACTCCCTACCTTCTTGTTTTTCCTGCTATATTTATCTTAACTCTCTTTAAATCCTCTGTCTGCGCCCACCTGAGGGATCTACGTTAGGCTAGGTATTGGGTTTTCTTTTATCCTATATGTCCCTCCTCAAAAAGGGCTCTGCCAGTGAGTGGTGATAACATGCTTAAAAAAAAATCATTGTTTATTAACTATTAATTTTTTCTTGTCATATATATATATATATATATATATATATATATATATATATATATATATATATATATATATATATATATATATATATATATATATATATATATATATATATATATATATATATATATATATATATATATATATATAATTTCGATAAAGTAATAATAAAATAGATTAGAAAAAGTATCTAAATTACCACAATAGACGATTTATTCTGAGGAAAGCTTTGAGGATAATTTTCATTGAACGAAACTTTTCCATAAAATTCATGAATCCTGGGGAAGAACTGCCACGTAGGTTGATCAATACTAGGGTCAAAACCAGATTCTTCAGATTTTTTCTTTAAGGCCCTGTAAAAAATAATGAAAAGTGTATTACTGTAAAAAATAAAAACTAATATATTTAACAAAAAAAAAAAAAATATTTAAATACTTGATTCCACTCTCCATATAAAATATATTGTTCTTTTCTCACTACATTTAGGTTATCATTTGGAGAGAAATTGTTAAGCAAGCAATAATGCTGAAAAATATATATTTAAGTAAAAAATAACTATTAGTATTTGTATTTCTGTCATAAAAGCTAAATGCTTTATAACTTTTATCAGTACTGATTTTTAGGGTATTTAGTTTAATTTGTGAAAAAGCTAAATGCTGTATATCTTTTACCTGTACTGATTTTTTAGGGTATTTAGTTTAATTTGTATGTCTTGAAAACTGAATGGATTGTCTTTCTTCAAAACTGCTTGCAGTTTCTTAGCCATCTCTATAAAGATTTGTGTTTTTTTTCCTGGGAACTGCAATGCAGGACAGCACTCTTCCCACACATCAATCAAGGCAGATATGTCCCTCTTTGTCCATACACTATTATAATTTTCATTTACAGTTAAAATTTTACTTTGATCTTCTGTGTCAGTAACAATTTCTTCTGAAGCAGGGAACGGTACTTCTTCAGATGTTGATGACCCATACTGTGTTTAAAGATTCAAAACGAGTTGATAGCTAAGTTGGTAAAATGTAAAACCAGAAAGAATGTAAGAAAGCTTAAAAAATCAATATTTGAAGAAAGCAATAAATTTATTGATTTAATATGTGATTAACTAATGAAAGTAATTCATGTAACAAGAAAGATATTAATTACCGATGTTGATATCTGACAACTATCAGAGTCTACTTGAGACATCCACTGAAAGTAACCCTCATTTTGCAATGGTTCGTTAAAGAAGTTATGAATTCGTTGAAAGAATCGCCATGTTGGTGGGTTGCAACCAGGTTTCAGCAGTCTTCTTTTATTTGTACTGAATAGGGGAGAGGAAAAAGTCACTTTTATACGATCATATATAGCACTAAGTTAAAAGCTTATAACATCTGAAACAACAAACCAAGGCATATTAATAAAGAATTTTTAAGAGACTAATGATTCATAACACCAAAATTAAGTTAAAATTTATTGAACTATAATGATTTTCCTAATAAACTAAAATTTTAATAATCTGAATATGTTTACGTACTTATACTGTTTCTTCAGGATAGTAAGTTTTACTTCAACATCTTTATAGGTAAAAGGAATATCTTTTTTCAAAATTTCTTGCAACCTATGAGCCATTTCAATAAAGATTGGCTTGTTCTTTCGTGGTCCCCGTAATTCTGGTAAATATTCTTCCCATATATTAATTAAAATGGATATTTCCTCGTCTGACCAGAATATTCTTTCCCTATATAAACCTAAACTTTCATTAACATCCCTTTCCATATTCTCGAATACTAGTTTTGCTTCAGACACATCGGTTTTATCATCTGTATTTGCCAAACTACTTTCGGAACCTGCTTTTGATGACGAGGACTGCAAAAATTTAAAAAAAAAAAAAAACATTTTAACAAATTAGAAATAATAACTTTCATTACATGAATAAAACATAAAATAAAAAACAAAACATGATTATAACAAAATCGGATTCATTTTGAGAAATTCATTAATGGATTTATTTTTTTATAAGTTTTTTAATTCTTTGATTGTATCACTACAATCGAATTTTGGCTCAACCATATTTGATTAATTTTAGACTGACTTACACAAAAAAAAAAAAAAAAAAAATAATCAAAACTTCATATTAGTAAAAAAAAATTATGCTTTTTAATATTTTTACCATGATATTATACGAGTACTTCAGGTAATATCTATGATTCATACATGGAAGGATAAAGAATTTTAAACAATTCTGGTATTTTATACAAACTTGAATTACTTATTCTCCAATTATTTCGGTGGGCATGTGTTGTGTGTAAATATACAGACCCATTCCAAAATAAAATCAGGCATTCGTAAAAGACAAAAGGAAAACTTCTCATATTTTCATATTACCTCTATTCTTCTTTCCACATTGAGAGCTTTACTTGAATATTCTTAAAAGTGAAAGGAATATCCAATTTCAGTTTTTTGAAAGATTTTTTTTGCTAATCAAAAAAAAAAAAATTTTTTTTTTTTTTTTTTTTTTTTTTTTTTTTTGGCATGGTGTTTTTCTAATAGGCCATTAAAATTGATAATTCCTTATCACTCCATTTACTTTTAAATATGTGAGGAATTTCATTGAATGTTTTAACAATGTGGTTACCTTCAAAGGCATTATGTTTATGTGGTTTCTACTTTGTTGGTAAACAGGAACGTGACAGGAAAAAAAAATAAATAAATAAAAAGAGGAAACTTTTATTTAAAAAAATGGTAAGTCTGTACATAGAAAACCTTGATTAAGAGAAATCAAGTTAAAATTTTTAATTGGCATAAATTATTACTGTCTTACCACTTCACTTCAAAATAAAATAAGAATGGAAAAATAACCATTTAAAACAAAGTATCATATAAGCGTACTATTCACAGCATTTTCATTGCAACGCTTCTTTCTTTACTTCCCAAAGTTCTATTTAATAAATTGTTTCTTTTCCTATCATTCATTTATATAAACTATGTCTCAGCATTTATATCATTTACTTCTCAACCCATCAACCAGTCCATATTCCTATCCAACCAAAACGTCTATTTTTGTGATAGTTATGGGAAACAATATTAAAAGTATCATTATTTTTCCACTAAATTATTTTATTTATTGATTATATATTACCGCGAATTTTAAACAATGTTACGTAATTAACTACAAAAAATCAAAATTATAAATCTGAAATCAATCTAAATTTCAATATGTAAAATAATTTATTTTTAACTAAGATGAAAAAAGGTAGCATTTTATTACCATTAAATGTGAAAAAGTAATGCTTTGAAGAGTTAAAATAAAAAAAATAAAAAATAATAATTACCAATAAATCACTTGATTGTTCAAGAAATCTGGAAATTTTTGAAAAATATCTCCATGAAGGTGGGTTACCACCAATGGCTTTGTGTCTTTTCTTGTTCCTACTGCAAGAAAAGAAAAAAAATGCAAAAAATAAACATTACTAAACACAAAATAATTTCGAAGAACTTTAAAAAAATATGAATTGCAGCATATTCTGAAAAACTAGTTTGACTTTGAATAAGGCATCAACGTTGTGAAATTTTAAACATCACTAGCTAAAACTATTTAAAATTAATTCAAGAAAATCTATTACACAAAGGAAAGTTTAGTGTAACTTGTTAAAGTACTCGGTTCAGGGGTATTTCTCCCCTCTGTTGAATACAACATGTGTACACACAAAGTTCGAGAGGTGAACCACATAACATAAATGTGTCTAAAAAAAAAATCATTTAAAGTATCAGACTGATGAGCTACCATGTACATATTGAACCTGTAAATAAAAATAAAGATTTTTTAAAATTATTTACAGTAAAATTTGTACTTTATAAACATTGCAGCCTAGTTACCATATAATTTTCAACTAAGTCTTCAAAAATTATAAAAAATAAAAAAGCTTACGCCCTTCCTTTAATGATGAAGGGGAAGCTTTTTTTTTTTTTTAAAGAATCGCCACAGGAGATGACACCTCGGTCTATCACTTTGAGTCAGAATCCAAAAAGCAAATTATGGAATGGAAAAAACCCTGGATCATCAAGAACAACAAAAAATCAAGATTCAGCTTTCCACATGGAAGGTGATGGTAACTATTTTTTTTGCAATTCAAAAGGATCTTTAATGGAATATTATCTGGAAAATGGGTTGACAGTCAACAGTATAGGATACAGCAACATGTTAACCATGTTAACAAACAAACTGAAACTAGCAATTCGCACCAAACGCCGAGGACTACTGCTGAAACGATTGCTATTGTTGCATGACAATGAACATCCACAAATGGGCCCCACACTGTTGAAACCATCCAAAAATTGGGTTTCGAGGTAATGGAACACCCTTCATGTAGCTCTGATCTCATTCCTTGCGATTATTACCTCATTGGACCACTAAAAGAATCTTTATGAGGTAGATGATTTGCAACGGACGAAGAAATGAAAGAAACAGTGCACAGATGGCTGCTCAACCAAGAAAAATTTGTTCTCCGATGGAATAAGAAAGCTTATGATTTGCTGGATAAAGTACATTAAAAACAAGATTATGTTAAAAAGTAATTTGATTGTAAGCATCTGTTATCACTTTAATAAAATACATAAACAAGAATGTGGATTATTTTTTAGCAGCCTGTATTACTCAAATAAGTTTGAAAATAATAACTGACTGGCAGTGTCAATGCTCAAGGACATCTGATTCTTAATCCAGGTTAAAGTTTAAAATTCGGGAGCATTCAAACAATACTCAAAACTAGCATGCAACAAAGTTTGACTATGAAAAAGAAATTATAAATTTTATCATTAAAATTATTGTCCTGTCTTATGAAAGAAAAAAGTATATTTGATTTTAATAAATTCCAAAAATTTAATCAAGTACCTCATGATAATTAATTATATAATATTGTTTTAGATTCTTTGTCTGTCTGATCGATTTTTAATATCCAAAGTTATTGGGTTTTAATTGTGTAAAAGTGTATAGTGCTTTCCTTTTCAGTTTAAAACCTTACAAATCTATTATCATATAAATATAAAAAGTCTATCAGAGGCTTTTTATATTTGGATTTACCATACATTTGTAAATTGAGATTACCTATATTGTTTTTTCAAGATGTAAAGCTTCATTTGCACATCTTTGTAAGTAAATGAAGGATCTCGTTCCAATGTCTTTTGTAGTTGTTTAGCTATCTTTAAGAAAATATGAGTTCTTTTTCCTGGCTTGCATAACTCTGGTAGATATTCTTCCCACAAATCAATAAGGGCAGTTATTTCTTTATGGCTCCACCTCTCTCTTTCTCTAATTATACAATCCACAGTATCATCCATTTTTTCCATTTCATTTTCATCCAAATTTTCCTCATTGACTTCTATGAAATTGTTTTTGTCACTAGAAACTAGTTCATTGAGCTGATGAGAAAATAAAAGTAGAGTTTCTTAAATGATAAATGTAAATTTTATTTAAAAAATAAATAAATTAAAATAGTCAAAACTTAATATTGCAATTTAAATCGCCATGATTTACAAATGCAATGCAAACTAGGTATATGGCATGATAAAAGTTATATTACTTCAATTGACAAATGAAATCTCATGAACTTATATATACTTACAAATGAACCTTGATGCAATTTTCTGGAAAACTTGTCAATTTTTGAAAAAAATCTCCATGTTGGTTTGCATTTCAAATGTATTTGCTTCTTTTTATTTTTACTACAAAGTAAAATAATTCTTAAAAATATATATTTTTTTGCATACGAAAAGTAAACTGTAGATGTATAAATGCTCAAAAGTAAAGAAAACTGCTTAAATGATAAAAGTAATTTTCTTATTTTTGTGAATTAAACCAACTACAACTAAAATTTAATTACCTAATAATTTATAGCAGGAAATAATAAATAAATCATCAATAATAACAAATTTAATCTATTTTTCAATATACTTAGTGTTTAAAGACAGAAACTTTCTCAAAAATAAGCAAATCTAAAAAACTAATTCCAGAAAATTATACAATCATAATTACTTGTACTGTTTCCTTAGAATGTAAAGTTTCATTTGGATTTCTTCACGAGTAAAAGGAATATCCCTTTTCAATACTTTTTGTAATTTCTTAACAATAGCTACAAATACTTTTCTATCTTTCCTTGGCTTACTGAGTTCAGGTAAGTATTCTTCCCATAAGTCAATTAAAGCAGAAATTTCCTTATCATCCCACATAATTTTTTTGCTCAATGATTATATTTAAATTTTTAATTTTGTTTACTCTCTCAAGAATAACTCTTCAAAATTTCATCTAATTAATAATACCAGGAGATGACTGACAATGATTTTAAAAACTATCAGTAAATAAAAATGCCTGGCAAACATAGAGAAGTATTAAAAAAAATTTTTTTTTTTTTTTTTTTTTTTTTTTTTTTTGGAATCTCCTAGATCAAAACTGAACAGTTTTTTAAAAATTATTAGCCCCACTGTAAATAACAAATTAACAAAACATATACGGCTAAAGCAAAATAGTGTTAAAGGTAAACTTATACTTCTGGAAGTAAAAGCCACAAGAACTGCAAAAAAGAAATTACACTAAACTGAAGGTCAACTTGTCCCAATCCACAACACCTGATATTTGTGAATCAATAGAAGTTGGTGAAAATAAAAGAGATAGTGCTCAAAATTTTTTGATAAATGAATATATAGCAGTTAAGTCTGAGGTTAGAGAGTTGCATTAAGAGAAGAGCAATATGAGCTTTCCTTACAGGATTCATATGCCTAGAGACTTCACAAGATCAGGGTTCATTACAAGTTTACAACAGCAAGTAAAATTGTAATATGGAGTGAAGAAACACTTCAACAGATGGAGAAAGATTGGAAAGAATCAGCTGGAGTGAGAAGCTAATATGAAAAAGTTTCTAATTATTTTTAATATATTAAAGCTTTAATGGTAAAATAAACAAATAGAATTATGCATAACTGAGAAAAATACTTTTTGTATAAAATGTTTACAAAAAACTTTAATTTTTATTATAAAAGGACATATAGACATATATTATTTTATATTTTCTCCATAATTCTGATTATCGATATATCGATAGACCAATA
>SEYY01000725.1:7500-12500 GCA_009176605.1 Armadillidium nasatum
AGAGATGTAGTGTGCTTATTAGAAGTAATATTCATGAACTTTTACTTTATGTAAAGAATAACAGTGTGTACAGTGGCAAAACTTTAAACTAATTGCAATTAGTTGCTTTTGGTTACAGTGTATATAAAAAAAGTATGTGAATGTATTCATTGTTATGCATAAAAGGCGAGACTGTAAATGTGTGTGCTTGTGTCTGAACATCTAAGTTTTTGCACACATGTGTATGTTTGTACATGTTTATGTCTGAAGATTTGTGTGCGTGCGTGTTTGGGTGTGATTATTTATACTGTGAATGTAAGTTTGTATTTTTATGCATATGTATTTGTGCATGTGTATATGTGTTTACGTATGAATTCATATGAACATGAATAGGCTGATGGGTGAATGTGAGTGTATTCATGTGAGTAGTTTTGGAATTTAAAACGGTGAATGTGGGAGCTCGTGAAATGGCTGAAGGAATGGATATATGAAAATGCAAAGGTTGAGAAGCTCAAAAGTGAAGGTATAGGGAGCTTAAAACGCAAAAGGGAAGGGTTGCTAAAGGTAAAATGTTTGTGTACGTGAAAATGAAATGGTTGGGAAATTCAGACTGGAAGATATAGTGATCTTGAAACGGAAAAGGTAGGATTCGTGGAACGGAAAAAATTTGGGTGCGTGAAAATATAAAATTTGGGATATACAAAAAGGAAGATACAGGGATCTTAAAACAGATAAAAGGTTCGTGAAAGAGAGAAAGGTTTGTTGATGTAAATTGTAATGTTAGGAACTTAAAGAAAAGTTAAGTGAATTATAAGAAATGTTGAGTAGATGTATGCTTATGGTTGTGTGTGTGTGAGTGAGAGTGTATGGATGTGCGTGTACATGTGGTTGACTGAGTCCTTATATGCTTTAATCTTTTTATGTTTTAGTACATAAAATAAATTTGCAAAATATAAAAGAAAAACATGAAAAATTTCTAAAACTTACGAAATGAAAAAAAAAAATTTTAATTTTTTTTAGAAAAATAAATAAAATGAAATTGAATTGGGAAAATAAGAATAAAAAGAAAAATTAAGCAAAATAAAATGAAAATGAAAAGAAAAGAAGAGAGGAAAATTGTTGAAAATAAGTAATAAAAAAATAAAAATAAAATAAACATTTGTTTGGAAGAGAAAAGAAAAGTTACATATTTAACTAACTATTTAGCTAAGCGGTAAGCTAATTGGTCCTACAGGCTTTCGAGCATTCAGAAGAGAAGGCGTCATGCCACTGGCATTCAAACTACAAGGTTCTACTCCCCCAACATTCAAAAGAGAAGGCTTTGTGCCTTCCGACGCTCAAAAAAGGACAGGGGCTGCAGCGTCTTTTGCATCCGTGCACGTCTAGAAAACCTTCAAGGAAAGAAAGAACAGGGGCTGCAGCGTCTTTTGCATCCGTGCACGTCTAGAAAACCTTCAAGGAAAGAAAGAACAGGAGAGATCTCCGACTTTTAGAAACCCTAAACCTAAAAAAGAAGCTCCGTCAACTAAAACCCTTCAAGTTGAGAGTGAGAAACACTCTAGTAGTATAGTATTATCCTACTAGATAAAGAGGGGGTAGTATTATTCTAGGACCCCACAACTTTGATGCTACAACTCCAAAATATTCTCATGACGGAAGAAAAAGGTAAATGCCCCAAACGGAGTCATAGGAAGAGGATGAGAAAAATCAGGTACTGGGTTACGCCATTAGCCCCCTAAGGGGAGGAAGAGGAGAGAGAGAGAGAGAGTGAGGGAGAGCGAGTATACCCTTTCGTTTTGGGACTGATCCCTCAAAAAGGGGTAAGGGAAAGGTTGAAAATGTTAGATGTTGCGGCTAAGCAACCACTCCCTAAGGGGGAAGGAGGGGAGGAAGAAGGGAAAGAAAGTATATCCTCCGAGATGGGTTAAACCCTCAAAATTGGTCAGAAAAAAGGATGAAAACTGGGGTGCTGTGGTTACGCCATCAACCCCTAAGAGGGGAAAGGGAAGTACACCAGAAGGGGCTAGGAAAAGAACATGGGGTTGACCAGTTAGCCTCACGAAAGAGTGTAAGGCTACCAGGTTTCCAGATTTAGCGACTTTGACAGAATCTGGCATCGTTCTAAAGAATTCCCCTTACAAATATATTATATATATATATATATATATATATATATATATATATATATATATATATATATATATATATATATATATATATATATATATATATATATATATATATATATATATATATATATATTATAGGATGGAGTGAAGATTTATCGGTATCGGTATCGGCAAGTATCGGAATATTTTCCGATACCGGTATCGGTATCGGTATCGGCAAAAATTTGTATAGGAGTAAAGTATCGGTATCGATAGTAGTATCGGCAAGTATCGGCCTATTTTCAGGTATCGGGTATCGGGTATCGGCTTCGGGGAATTTTTAGGTATCGGTATCGGTATCGGTAAAAATTTTGGTATCGCTCCATCCCTAATATATATATATATATATATATATATATATATATATATATATATATATATATATATATATATATATATATATATATATATATATATATATATATATATATATATATATATATATATATATATATATATATATATATATATATATATATATATATATATATTTGCATTAGGTTAGTTTGTATATGTTTTGTGTATATGAACTGTTATTGCCCGGGTGATAAAACCATATCGATTTACAAAGCTTAAGTTTTCTAATGAAATTAATGTGTTTATTAATTGCTCCTCTTACTGAATATCAATTTAGAAATCAATATTATACTTAAAAGCTGTACAAATATTCATATTTGAAAGGTAGATTCAATAAATAATATTTTAAGCTTTGCTTAAAGAATATTTTTTTTGCTTGCTCCTGGCACTGATACTAATATTACTAATATTGATGTTTAAAATTTCTATATTTTTATTTATTTTATGATATTAATGTAAAATTTATTTAAAAATATTTTCTTTTCTTTAAATAACGAAGAAATAGGTTGATTTTCAATAAACTAGCATAGCGCAAGGTTGAAACTGAATATTCTTTAAAAATAAATAAATAAATAAATAAATAAATAAATAAGAAATTTAAAAAGGGAAGTATTTCCTTTTTCTCTGATAATTAAAAATTTTTTAAGAACATCGCTCTAAAAATATATATATATTCAACAATAGTTACATTATATTTCTCTGAGTTCCATATTTATTTCAAAATATTTTGCTTGTTTGATAATTCTTGTGCAAAATATAGAGAGATATATTAGAAGAAAATTAGTTTGCCAAAACAAAGCTTCAAAGATCATGTTTTAAAGCGATATTAACATAATTAAAACTGAATAACAGAATAAAAGAACTCACAGTACAGATATTTAAAAGCATAAACCAAATTTTTATTGTTTATAACTATTATATTCAAGTTTCTAATATTGTATACATGTTAATCTGGAAGATGTAAACTCAAGCAGCCCACTCTTGACTAGTACAATCAATTAATGTATATTAATGTAATATTGTACTATAAAAGTAAAATAAACTTGTATATTTTAAAAGATAAAAACATGTTACTACAGTATATTAAAACCTAACAAGGGAGGAATACAAAAGGTGTAAATCTTTTTCATTTTATCACAGATAAAACCATTTTTGTTATTATTATTATTATTATTATTATTATTATTATTATTATTATTATTATTATTATTATTATTTTTATTATTATTATTATTATTATTATTATTATTATTATTATTTATTATTTAATTATTATTATTAGTTATATTTATTATAAATATTTTTAAAAATAAAAAAAAAAAAAAAAAAAAAAATATTATTTAATTATTATTATTATTATTATTATTATTATTTATATTATATATATTATTATATTATTTATTAATTATTATTATTATTACTATTTAATATTATTAAATTATTTAATTATTATATTTATTATTATTAATTATTATTATTATTATATTACTTTTATTTATTATTTACTACTTTCATATTTCATTATTTATTATTATTATTATTATTATTTATTATTTTTTTACTATATTATATATTATTATTTATATTATTATATTATTATTATTATTATTATTTATTATTATTATTATTATTTATATTTTATTATTATTATTATTATTATTATTATTTATTATTATTTATTATTTTATATTATTATTATTATTAATTATTATTATTATTATTATTATTTATTATTAATTAATTTTTTTTTTCTTTTTGCAATTTTTTTTGAAAATTAAATAAACTGAAAAAAAAAAAAAAAAATTCAAAATGTCAAAATATATGAATGAATTTTTTTTCCTCCTATTTTTAAAGAATAAACTTTAATATTTTCCTTTCAAACTTTAAGGTTTCTGATAATATATATATATATATATATATATATATATATATATATATATATATATATATATATATATATATATATATATATATATATATATATATATATATATATATATCAAGGCTTGTAACGTATGCCTATAAACATGTTCATACTTGTCGGTATATAGTCTGGCAATAAAATTAATTGCAACTACGATCTTTTAGAAAATTATCTCACAAAATAATACTTAAAATCTGTATTGGGTAGAATGGAATTTATGAGTGGAATAAAGTCATGTCTCCATTTTTAATGAAAAAATTCCTTTGCACAAACGAAACCATTCAAATCACACTCGTTTTGCAAAAAGGTGGTAAATTTTTTGTTTTTAAAAACGCACAATTGAATATTATGTTCAAGCAGCTTAAGGAAATGAATAATAAAATTTGTCTAGTTTAAAAATTACTCGCTTTACAATTGTATTGTTAAAAATAATGTATTTCTTAAAAAACTTACACTTACATGGCCATGGAATTTGAACTTTATTATATTTGAACTTAATATGAATCATGTTAAGAAGAATTCATTATTGTATACTTTTCTATATGAGATCATTGTCTCTAACATTTGGTGCT
>SEYY01000725.1:22500-25000 GCA_009176605.1 Armadillidium nasatum
TATAAAAAATAATAAATAATATATAAAAATAATATATAGAATATAAATAAATATAAATAATATATAGAATATAAATACATACATGATCAAAAACTCTGAAATTCAAACCAGTGGAACTTCAAGTAATACGCAAAACCCATTTGAGAATTTGCGAGTATCACGCTAATTAGTTATTACAGCGAATGCTTAGTGCAAAAATGTAGGTAGAATATTCAATTCAGAGCTCATCAGAGTTGCTATTTCGGTTTTATTTTAATTTTTAAGTTTATTTTTATTTTAATTTTTTTAAAAAAAAATTTATTTTTTATTTTTGCCACGTATTGTTTCCTACTCCGACCTTACTTATTTTTTTTTACAATTAAATAATGAAAAATATTTTACTTAAAAATAAATTGGATTCTAGCTCCTACTCGTTAAATTTATAATAATAATAATAGTAATATAATAACAACAGTTGTAAGAATAATAAAAATAATAATTAATAGTTTAATTAAGAATAATTAAAATAATAATTAAAAATAAAAATAATAATAATTGAAAATAATTATAATAGTTATCATAATAATAATAATAATAATAATCATAATAATAATAATAAAATAATAATAATAAATAATAAATCAAAAATAATAATAAAAATAAAAATAATAATAATAATAATAATAATAATAATAATAATAATAATAATAATAATAATAATAATAATAATAATACAAAATAAGTTATACACATACGTTTAATGGCTTTTAGAAAAATACTTCTCATTTGATCCATAAAATTACAAATTATCTAAAATAATTCACTTTTGAAGTAGTTGGTTTACAAACAATTTATTGTATGGCTGAATGATTCACTGAATCATATTGTAAAGCCTACGTTATAAATAGCAACCTTGTGAAATTCAACTCTTTAAAAACTCTACTTCTTCACATCTCCCTCTCGAAAAACCCCTCCCAACTTTCCTATCTCCTTCGATGGCTCTCCTGTCTCACCTGTAAATAACATTAACATTCTTGGTCTTCATTTAAACATAAACACTAAATTGTCTTGGAAACCATATATCAAAATGGTTGCTAAGGCGGCCTCTAAGAAGCTGGGAATGTTCAGGTTGTGAGAATTTTTCTCTTCCGAGCAGTTACTCCAATTATATAAGGGCCTTATTCGCCCTTGTATGGAGTACTGTTGTCACATTTTGGGTGGCTCCGGTTCCTCCTCTCTTCTGGATAGAGTTGAATCTAAGGCTAAAAGATTAATTAACTGTCCTCTATTTTCAAACTCTCTTGGCCCTCTATCTCTGTGAAGTGACGTTGGCGCACGATCTCTTTTCTACAGGTACTACAATAGCAGGTGCTCGAGGGAATTGGCCACTCTTATTCCTCCACCATTGCGTCATCCTCGTTGCACAAGGGGTGCCATGCTTTCGCACGACTTTTGTGTGAATGCTGGAAACCTCAGACTTGCACGTTGTGGTGCCTACTTCTTTCCAGCTACCTCTGTTCTGTGGAATTTTCTACCATCATATATTTTCCTTCTTGTGTTTAATCTTCCTTTCTTCAAGGCTTCCGTCTGCGCCAACCTGAGAGGTGTGCGTTAGGTGCGGGGTTGGGTGGGTTTCTCCTTTATAAGCCCCCTCCTTGAAAAGTGATCTGCCCATGAGTGGTGTTGATCAATAATATATATATATATATATATATATATATATATATATATATATATATATATATATATATATATATATATATATATATATATATATATATATATATATATATATATATATATACTTTCTCTTACTTGTAGCTTTAAACCCTTCTTTTTACGTACACGCTTGGATGTTAGAGGCGAAATGCGTCCTTACTGGACCGATTTAATGCTTAACAGAGGGAAAAATTTATTTTTATGAGAAATTCGGTCCTGAATGTGTTCATCAAACACCGTTACTCAACGTAATAAAAGCTTTTGTAATAGCCAGCAGAGGAACTTATGCACATAAATGTTGAAAACTATTATATATATATATATATATATATATATATATATATATATATATATATATATATATATATATATATATATATATATATATATATATATATATATATATATATATATATATATATATATATATATATATATATATATATATATATATATATATATATATATATATATATATATATATATATATATATATATATATATATATATATATATATATATATATATATATATATATATATATATATATATATATATATATATATATATATATATATATATATACAATAATTTTAAGTTTTTGAGAATTAAGAAAAGAGAAACCTTGAACTTGATTCTATCTGACATCGCTCTCATTTACTTTGTGTTGGTGAACACGTTAAAGAGAGATACTCTGATGTTAGTGTAATTTGTTTATAAGCAGGAGGAGATCAAATATGAGTTAAAAGAATTGTGGCTCCTCATACTCTCAACATGCCCATTCCACCTGAATTCAAAACCC
>SEYY01000725.1:35000-42500 GCA_009176605.1 Armadillidium nasatum
AGTTGGACAGGGATTCTTTCTCTAGCAATCTTAATGTCTCTAACTACAACTTTTTTCACAATTTCCGTCTAAATGGTGGAGTCTGTGCCTATATTAACATTAACACTCCTGTGACACGTCTCGTAAATCTAGAATCTCCTAATTTCGACGTTTTATGGCTTAAAATCTGTCTTCCTACTACTACAATTATCTTGTGTTTCTGCTACTGCTCCCCTAATGGAACAAATTTTCCAGTTTTTTTTCAATACCTTACTACTACTCACGAGACTGTCACTTCTTCTCATCCAAATGCTGAAGTCCTCTATTTAGGGGATTTCAACGTACACCACACTGAATGGTTGGGCTCCTCTCATACTGATACAGGTGGGAGGGAGGCCAAATCATTCAGCATTCTTAACGATCTGGAGCAATTGATTAGTGAACCCACACACATTCCAGATCGTCCTAACCAATTCTTGAATACACTTGATTTATGCTTCACCACTACTCCTTCTAGATATAAATACACCATTTTCCCTCCTATTGGTAACTCTGACCATAATCTTATAGCTCTTAATTATAATGCTTTCTCTCCAACAGCTCCACCATGCCCTAAACGTACTTTCTGGCACTTTAATCGGGCTAATTGGGGGGCAATGCGCCGCTTCTTTGCTAACTATCATTGGAGTGAATCTTGCTTTGTCTCGGGGGACGCTTCTGTCTCTGCTGAAAAGGTAGGGGCCGTAATCCTTGACGGGATGGGCAGATTCATTCCATCTTCAACTAAATCCTTTTCTCCTCAAAATCCATGGTTCGATGACGGCTGTTCTCTTGCCCTTCGTGAGAGAGAGACAGTGCTTATCGTGAATGGAAAACTCTCCTTCTCCTATCACTCTTGCTAATTTTCATTCAGCTCGGAATCGTTGCAGGGATGTTCTTCGACGGACTAAGCGTACTTTCATTAAAAAGGAAGTGCGCTGACCTCCATGGCTCTCCTACTGATAAAAATTTCTGGCCTCTTGTCAAAAATATCTCTAACAACTTCTGTAAATCTGCCTTTCCTCCTCTTATTCGCTCTGATGGTTCTGTTGCTAATACTCCTTCTGAAAAGGCTAATCTCTTCGGCCTCCTTTTTTCATCTAATTCCACCCTGCTTGATTCAGGCATCCCTCCTCCTACTCCTTCTCCTCTCAGGTGTCCCATGTCTCTGCCTGTAATTACTCATGATCAGGTGCATGGGATCCTGAAATCTATGAACGTCAGGAAGGCCAGTGGCCCGGATGGCATTCCCCTCGTGTTCTGAGGGAGTGTGCTTCCGAGTTAGCGCCTGTCCTCGTTCAGCTCTACTCTCTATGCCTTAATACTAATACTTTTCCTCAATGCTGGAAGCGTGCATTTGTTCAACCGATCCCGAAAAAAGGTAGTCGATCTGACCCTTCTAACTATCGACCTATAGCTCTCACTTGTGTTCTATCTAAAATTTTTGAAACTCTTCTCAACTCTCATTTCCTGGACCATTTGGAGTCTCATTCTCTTCTTTCTGATCACCAGTATGGCTTTCGACGCTCGAGGTCAACTGGTGACATACTTTCCTATCTTACTGATCTATGGTCTTCTGCCCTTAGGGACTTCGGGGAGTCTTGTGTGGTGGCGCTTGACATATCCAAGGCTTTTGACCGGGTGTGGCATGCGTCACTGCTCTCCAAGCTCCCCTCCTTTGGGTTTCCTCCTTCTCTTTGCTTACTATTGTCTAGTTTTCTCTCAGATCGTTCCATTTCGGCAGTTGTAGATGGAGCGACCTCTTCCTCCTTTTCTGTCAACTGTGGTGTTCCTTCAGGGTTCTGTTTTATCTCCAACCTTATTCTTACTTTTCATTAACGATCTTCTCAACTGCACTTCTAACTCTGTTCACTCTTATGCTGATGATTCAACTCTACATTCTTCTACTCATTTCAAATCTGCTCCCTCTTTTGCTTCTAGAGTTGCTTCTCGTCTTCAACTTTCCGATTCTATTCTTGCCGATCTGGATGGGATTTTCCCGGTGGGGTCATAGCAACCTTGTGAAATTCAACTCTTTAAAAACTCAACTTCTTCACATCTCCCTCTCAAAAACACCTCCTAACTTTCCTATCCTCTTCGATGGCTCTCCCGTCTCAACTGTAAATAACATTAACATTCTTGGTCTAAACATAAACAACAAACTATCTTGGAAACCACATATCACAATGGTTGCTAAAACGGCCTCTAAGAAGCTGGGAGTTCTGTTCAGATTGCGAGAATTTTTTTCCTTCTGAACAGTTACTCCAAATATATAAGGGTCTTATTCGCCCTTGTATGGAGTACTGTTCTCACATTTGGGGGGGCTCCGGCTCCTCCTCTCTTCTGGATAGAGTTGAGCCAAAAGCTAAAAGATTAATAAACTGTCCCCTACTTTCAAACTCTCTTGACTCTCTGTCTCTGCGACGTGACGTTGGCGCGCTATCTCTTTTCTATAGGTACTACAATGGCAGGTGCTCGAGGGAATTGGCCTCTCGCATTCCCCTACCATTGCGTCGTCCTCGTTGCACAAGGGGTGCCCTGCTTTCTCACCAATTTTGTGTGGAACGTAGGAAATCCCAGGCTAGCCCGTTGTGGTACCTCTTTCTTTCCAGCCACCTCTATTCTGTGGAACTCTCTACCTTCATCTATTTTTCCTCCTGTATTTAATCTTCCTCTCTTCAAGGCTTCCGTCTGCGCCCACCTGAGGGCTGTGCGTTAGGTGTGTATGTTTAAATGAATCTTCTCCATGTGTGCGTGCCCCCTCCTTGAAAAGGGCTCTGCCCGTGAGCGGTGGCGATCTGTAATATATATATATATATATATATATATATATATATATATATATATATATATATATATATATATATATATATATATATATATATATATATATATATATATATATATATATCCCCTTAACTCATATTCTTATTCTTCGAAATTCTAAACTTTTTAAAAATTGATTTTATAAACCAAAATATAATTTTTTATCTATATACTTATATATATATATATATATATATATATATATATATATATATATATATATATATATATATATATATATATATATATATATATATATATATATATATATATATATATATATATATATATATATATATGTATATATATATATATTATATATATATATATATATATATATATATATATATATATATATATATATATATATATATATATATATATATATATATATATATATATATATATATATATATATATATATATATATATATATATATATATATATATATATATATATATATATATATATATATATATATATTGTATATATATATATATATATATATATATATATATATATATGTATATCTACTCTGGTGGGTAAAGACCAGAGGTCTATAAATTCCACCAAAGATGGGGCAATAACGAAAACTGGTCGTTAAATGCCGACATGTCCCGATACACGGCAAACTGGAAGTGTGCTATTCAAAGGAAGGTCCAGACTTTTCCAGTAGAGCACATGTTAGACTGAACATAGCGGTTAAGTCTGGGGTTCGAGAGTTGGACAGAGAAAGGATGAGACTATGTAGAAATGCAATTCCCACTAGCCTTTCTCAGTGGATGAGGTATGCGACGGGAGAGTTCAGAAGTGCAGTTTCCATTGTAATAGCGATAGTATAGAGAGAGTGACACAACAATTTGATGGGCAGAAAGAGACTGGAGAGAATTAGTGAAGAGCGGAGAATTGATAAGACGAAAACCCCTAGACTTTACCTTATCAAGGAAAACTGTATGAGTAAAACCACCAAAGATGTGTTAGGCGTACTCTATACAGGGGCGAACAATACCCCTATAATGCGCAAGCAACTGTAGTGTCGAGAAGAAATTCTGTAGGCGCCTAAGAACACTTAACCTCTTAGAAGCTTGTTTGGAAAGAGAAGTAATGTGATCCTTCCAAGAAAGATCTTGAACGAAAGAAACACAGACAATATTAAAGACAGATAAAGGTTTGAGCTTTGTGTTTTCGAAGATGATGTCATATTTGTGTGGAATCCTTCGGCTTAAAGCACAAGAACAAGAAGAGTTAAGCCAAAGTGTGTTAAGCTTAATGGAAGGGTAATAATTGGAATGTACTCCCCATGCCAGAGAGAATCACCTTGGTAATGCACTTTGCACACTCCGAAGGAACTTTACCAAGAAAATTGTAATTATTCCACTGGAAATCAAAGAAGTACGATCGTAAGTCCTACCAGCTTGCGGCACCGAAATGCAACAAAGTTTCCGCGCACTAGGAGGAGATCTTTTTTATCAAAGCATTGAAAAAATAGAAGAGGATACAGAGATAAGAAGGTGATTGGAGAAACTCAGAGGTGGATAGAGTTTGACAGTATAAGGAGAAGGATTAGAAGTTAGAAAAAGGTCTAGAATGTTGGGTCCATCTCAAAGACTATCTGGAATACAAATTGGGAGCTGTATCAACTGCTAAAGGTCATTTTGGATAGGGAAATGGAAGGTATGTTCACCATATGTATCATGAGTGCTAGAAGTCATTATCTATGGTGAACATTGAAATCACCTAGTAAGAAGATTTAAGAGATAGGAGAAGAAGAGAGTATGTGTTCTATTTTGCAGTTTAGAAAATCGAAGAATATAGGATAATCAGTAGAATTTGGATATAAATAAACAGAACAAATGAATTTAGTCGTTGCATTGCAAAAGAGTTAGAACCAAAAGGTAAAAAATTCGAAAAACTCCAAATTAGATACACGTTAACAAACAACATCGTTTGCGAACGTATGCACAACAAAAGACTGTGTCTAAAAATTTAAGATAGAAGCAGTATGAAAAAAGCAGTAGTTTGTTGTCAGAAACCTCAAGCACCTGAATTTCGGTCGAGATCAAAAAGTGAGGTCTAGAAAAAGAGAGGTGATGTTCAACAAAGTGGAAATTGGATTAAAGACCGCAAATGTTGCAAAAATTAAAAAAAAAGTCCTTTTGACTCTAACTGGAGGTCACTAACTCCCAAGTGGTAATTGGGGAAGAGGTAGATGAGGGACTATTATTAGAAGTGGCCCCTCGAGGTTTATCCGAGGCTACTATCCTGGACGACATAATTATTATTATTATTAAAAAAAAAGATGCGAGTTTGTAATAGTGTTTTGTGTGTGCGAAAGGAGGACCTACTCCTGGTATAAGAATGTGGAGATGAATGCGAAAGAGTGCGTACTATTGTGCACTGGAGTGAAATGAAAAGTACCCTTAACACCCTATACCCAATGGGGTGCAACCTCATCGCTCAGATCGCTGCTTCCCTTCCTAATATATATATATATATATATATATATATATATATATATATATATATATATATATATATATATATATATATATATATATATATATATATATATATATATATATATATATATATATATAATATATATATATATATATATATATATATATTATATATATATATATAATATATTAAAATATATATATATATATATATATATATTTATATATATATATATATATATATATATATATATATATATATATATATATATATATATATATAATATATATATATATATATATATATATATATATATATATATATATATATATATATATATATATATATATATATAACTATATATATATATATATATATATATATATATATATATATATATATATATATATATATATATATATATATATATATATATATATATATATATATATATATATATATATATATATATATATATATATATATATATATATATATATATATATATATATATATATATATATATATATATATATATATATATATATATATATATATATATATATATATATATATATATATATATATATATATATATATATATATATATATATATATATATATATATATATATATATATATATATATATATATATATATATATATATATATATATATATATATATATATATATATATATATATATATATATATATATATATATATATATATATATATATATATATATATATATATATATATATATATATATATATATATATATATATATATATATATATATATATATATATATATATATATATATATATATATATATATATATATATATATATATATATATATATATAATATATATATATATATATATATATATATATATATATATATATATATATATATATATATATATATATATATATATATATATATATATATATATATATATATATATATGTTTGCAAATATATATTATATATAAAAAAAAAAATATATTATTTAATAATTTCCATATATATTTTCCGTTTATTGAATTTGTTTATATATTTTATTTTATATATATATATATATATATATATATATATATATATATATATATATATATATATATATATATATATATATATATATATATATATATATATATATATATATATATATATATATATGTATATGTATATATAGTATATGTATATATATATATATATATATATATATATATATATATATATATATATATATATATATATATATATATATATATATATATATATATATATATATATATATATATATATATATATATATATATATATATATATATATATATATATATATATATATATATATATATATATATATATATATATATATATATATATAGGTGGTTCTTATTTTTGAAGTGTTGAATTTCAATTAGGACTCCGTCCTTAATTATTACATTCAACACCAATAAGACGTTTGTGAAACTTGCGTATTTATAGCTTGATCCAGCAGCAGTAACAGGTGTGTCGCATCTGGACTGAAGGTATCGAGCTGAGGAGGTTTTTGCAGATTGCGGTTTGAGTTTTCGGTTTTATCTCTATTTAATGTTTTACTTTATGAAAATATAATTAACAACGATTTTTAATTTTTTACTTTCAGAAATTATAATTTAACAGTGTTAATATAATTTTTAACTTACCTACTCTAATGTTGTTTTGTATGTTTTAATTCCTGTTCTAATAACGTCGCTGACATAACGTTTGGGTCGTGAGTCACTGACTCGATATGAGACAGTCAATATAAGTATGTGCGTCAAAGTCTGTTAACTGTTGGGATGGAAATATGTTTCAAGCACTAACCGGCAAAGAGCAAATAAACTTGTAGTGATTTTGGTACAATAAAACAGTTATTAGGTGTATCTTCGATTCCCTCATGCATCGGAAAAGACCAGGCTCATGCTGTATATGATTTACTCGAAAGGTGAAAAATACCAGAAAATAGGAAAGTGTTCAATTTTGACCCAACACCAGAAAGCACAGGTCTTTTTCAAGGTGCGTTTTGTGTTAGAATAAAAATTTAAAAAATACATACCTACCATGTAGATATTATATCTATGAGATTATCTTAAAGGTGGTTTTCGATTTCACCGTTGGCACGTCCTTTGGGCCTGATGTTTCGATTTTCAAGAAATT
>SEYY01000725.1:62500-67816 GCA_009176605.1 Armadillidium nasatum
GGCAACTTGACCCTAACGTTTTTTTTCCTGCAATTTCGTGCAATGCTGCATTCTCAGGGATCTTCCTGACCTTTTATTTGTCGATTCGCGGACTCCCGGACCCCCAGATTCGATTTCAACATTTTATATTTCCTTGAAGTTGATAGTTTTATATATGACGATGCAAGAGGCACAGAATCACAAACATTATTTTTTCCTTACTGTAATAAGAAAGACAAAAAGGTAAAAGAAAAACAGAGAACAGAAGAACGGCAGAGTAAGTTTCACTCTATCTATCTATCTATCTATCTATCTATCTATCTATCTATCTATCTATCTATCTATCTATCTATCTATAATATTTTTATTAAAATTCTGTGTGCTGAAAGTTCAGTTTTCATTAGAAAACTGGATATATCTTTCGTCATTTAAAACTATGCATTTTAAATTGTTATTTGGGACTGAATGACTTTGATCATAGTTTAAATATATGTATATTTGCCGCTTACCGTGGCACACACGGTAGAGTGATTGACTCACGTACTTGAGGGCGCCGGTTCGATCCCACTTGTGGATACTAGGTATATACTGCCTAGAAAAGTTGTTGTTGTTTTTTTTTATGATTTCGTGTTTATTACTTTATACCTTAATTATATTTATTTTAAAAATTTATCACAATTTGTTGCTGTTATTATTATTATTATTATTATTATTATTATTATTTGCAGATAGTGTTTAGCTTTATTTAACTACTAGTTGCCAACTATTACCATTATTGCCATTGTTGCTATGTTGTTTTGCCTTTTCGTATTTTGCTTGAAAAAAATTCCATTCTCTTTGTTCTGTTCTTTGCCTGGACAATCGATGTTGGTTCATCCTTGATTCTGTTTGCTTAATTTTTTTTTTTTTTTTTTTTTTTTTTGCAGCTGATCTGTTAATAATTTGTATTTTTATTGAGATTGTGTGTGTGTGTGTGTGTATGTGCTTGTGTCTGTGTGTATATGTGTGCCTGTGTCTGAGAGTATATGCCTGCTTATATCTTTGTCTGTGTATCTGCGTCTATATGTTTGTTTGCGTTGGTGTGTGTACGAGTTTGTCCGTGATTTCCCCTTTATGTGCGTTTGTTTGTGTCTGTGTGTGTATCTCACTATGTGTTTGCGTGTCTTTTTCTTTGACTAGCTGTCTCTCTGTCTAACACATCTATTTATCTAATTTTTTATTCTCCTTGTTTAAATATTAAGATATAATATTTATATCTTAATACCTGAGAGCAGAAAAGTCTTTTTTAAGCCTGGCATATATATATATATATATATATATTATATTATAATAATAATAATTATATATATATAATATATATATATATATATATATATATATATATATATATATATATAGGAAATAATGGAACAGTTACGGGAAGATAAAGAAAAGTTTCCTCCTCTGGTGTCGAGCCACAGCATGTTGCGACTGTGAACAACAAAAGTTCGACGCTCTACCACTGAGCTATCCTCGAACCCAAAAAAGTTCGATTCAAGAACAATTACAAGCGCACGAGCTACCATCATGGGTGTTTTTTTACCCTGTCCTTCCCTCGTTCTTAAGATTTAAATTATTACAATGTTATAACCGCAGTAAATAAGTTGGAAATAATAGAAGAGTTACGAGAAAATAAAGAAAAGTTTCCTCTTCTGGGGTCGAACCACCGCATGTTGCTTGTGGTGAAATTACCTTGACGGGAGCCCCTCTGCTTGAAACTGTTCTTGAATCGAACTATTTTTGAGTTCGAGGATAGCTCAGCGGGAGCATCGAGCTTTTGTTGTTCTCAGTCGCAACATACGGTGGTTCGACCCCAGAGAAGGAAATTTTTCTTTATCTTCTCCTAACTGTTGAAAGATAAAGAATAATATATAAAAATAAAAATATATATAAGATAATAGATTATTAGCTATAAAAATATATATAGTAGTAATAATAAGATATGAATGATAGATATATAAAAAGAAAAGAGAAGTCGCCCGCGCGGAGAAGTACTCACAACAGATAATAAGTAAACCCAAAAAGAAACTCCAAGTCCAAGACAAAAACGTCAAAATCAAAAAACAAACGGACAAAATCCTCGCAATCTCTAGCAAAAACAATGCAACAAAATTTATTCAACCTTTATAATGCGATTATAATTTCAGAAATAAGCCACTTGAAATGAAATTTAAATTAGCAGTAATCCTGTATTATACATGACTTGATTTTGAAAAACAACATTCAGGGCTTTTGCTCTACAGGATGTTTGAATATCCGAGCTATTATATATTAATATATTAATATTGAAACATTTTTTAAAATTGACATTGATAAATAATTTTAAAAAGAAAGGGGTTTGAAGATCCCAATATATACTACTCCCCCATCATTTCACCTCTGGCTACGGTTCACACATATAAATCTTTAGAATATTACTTGAGTGAAAAAATCTTGAAATTTTAAAGAGTAAGATGATTATACTAAAATCATAAAAAAATGTTATCAATTATAAATGATATTAGATGATGAATGGGAAGATAGGGTAGAAAGTAGATGAGGATAGAGACGGAGGAGATAAAGAGGAGGGACGAGAGGTTATAAGATGAAGGTATAGGTGGCGAAAGATATATAGAGGCAGAGAATGATTTTAATGTGAATGATGAGAGTGTAGATCTATAAGTAGAGCTAAGTTGATAAACCCTATATTTAAATACTGTAATGAGATAAGTAGAGGTAAAGGTTGGAATTTAAGGGGAAGTAACACGTTACTCCCCCCCTCCCTCACCTTCCATTACCTTCATTTTGTGAGAATGATCGATAATTAAAATATATATAATATAAATACATGTGTTCTTATTATCTTTTATATAATATATAAAATAAAATATATTAAATATCATCTTATTGTAAGATTTGTACTTGTATAATGATGCCTTTCTATGCTTTATATCATGTATATTATATATATATATAGTATATTAATATTAATATATATTTATATAATATATAATAAATATTATTATATATATATAATATATATATATTATATTATATATACTATATATAATATATAATATATAGTTATATATTATTTATATATATATACTATAATAATTAATATATATTTAATATATATATATATTATATATATATATATAATATATAATAATTATATATATTATATATAATATTATAATATATATATATTAATATATGAATTTACTATAGATATATATATATATAATATATATATATATATTTATATATATATATAAATATTATATATATATATATTATATAATTATATTATATAATAATAATAGAATACTATATATAATTATACTAATATATATATAATTTATATATAGATATATATATACATATATATATATATTATATATATATATACTTATATATCATAATATTCATATAACTATAAATATACACTATATATATTAATATATATATAGATATAATTAATAATAATATATATATTATATATATATATATATATATATATATATATATTATATATATATATTAAATATATATATATATTTTTATATATATATATTACTATTATATATATATATAAATACCATATATATTATAATATTATATTATAATGATATATAAATATATAGTTATATATATATATATATATATATATATATATATATAATACTATATATATATAATATTATATATCATGTTTAAAGTTTGCTATAGAGAGACTCGAACCTGACCCTATAGCATGGTACGACAGAGTGTTACCTCTGAGCCACCACGGTTCAAAAGAGAATCAGAGGAGCAGCCTCATGAAAAACTATTCATGCTGACCAACCCCAAAGATCCCTCTCGACCGCGCTCGGGCTCAGGGCAACAGGTCAGATCTATCACCCTCCCTGTCGCAAACAATTGCATTCATAAAAATTCTTTGAGAGAAGGAGGGTGACATATTTGACCTGCTGTCCTACGCCTGATCGTAGTCGGGAGGGATCCTTGTGGTTGGTTAGTATTAATAGTTATTTCTGAGCTCAGGCTCAGGCTCAGGCTCAGGGCAAAAGGTCGAATCTGTCACCCTGTATTCTCTCAAACAATTTTAATGAATATAATATTTAGGTTTGCTCATCCAAGTCGCAGATCAATTACATTAAACTCATGTTTAAAGTTTGCTATAAGGAGACTCGAACCCTGACACTATAGCATGGTACGACAAAGTATTACCTCTACCCACCACGATATATATATATTAGTAGTATATAGTATCTATATAATATTATATATATATATATATATATAATAGATGAATATATATATATATAATAACTATAAAATATATATATATAAATATATATCATATATAAATTATACTATATATATATATTAAATAATATATATAATTATATATATTATTTATATATTTATATATATAATATATATATATTTTATATATATATATATATATATATATATACCACTAGTTCATAATTCAGAACATATATTCAGACTTTCAGAGCTATAAAACGAAAAGCTAATTTAGGATATACATTTACGAGGCGAAAAATCTTGAATGTATAAGACTCTCGTAAATCATGTATTTACAAGCTACATTATAGAAAAAGCTTCTAAATTTTTTTTTTTTACTTACACACACGCGCACACACACACACACACACACACACTCACACTCACACACACACAAATTGCTTCTATACTTAATTATGTATTTCATGTATGTACACATATGCTTGAATTATGCATATACATGAATTATTTTAGTTAAATATTATTTTTTAGACAAGAGTCTGAAAGATTAAAAACTTCTGAATAGTTTATTGCTAAAATAATTATTTATTTTTATTAAAATAATTTGTAGTATATTATATACAGACTGTTTTTAGGTTAGGTAATGTTAAATTACGTCCGGTTACGTCTTGGAAAGAAATTATTGCAGAAAAATAATTAAAAACTTTTTCAAAATGATAAATTAAATAATATTAAAATTTAAAAAACAATTAAATTATTATTATTATTATTATTATTATTATTATTATTATTATTATTATTATTATTATATTATTATTATTATTATTATTATTATTATATTATATATATTATTATTATTATTATTATTATTATTATTATTATTATTATTAATTTTAAAATGTTTCTAAAACAAAAGTAAGGAAAGTTTTGTGTCGGGGGAAAAGAAAGCTAATAAGAATGAAATGAAGCGTGATTTTATGTTAAAGGATTACATTAAAACATTAGGAACAAAGGTTTTACTCCTTATGAGATTAATAATAATAATAA
>SEYY01000725.1:67916-70416 GCA_009176605.1 Armadillidium nasatum
ATATATATTATATATATTTGAGAAGGAAAAAAAAATTTTAGCTTCCTTTTCACTGTTTGTGTCAGATTTTAAACTTACTTTTGCATAATATATAAAAATTTCTGCGGAACGATTATATATCACGTTATGTTTTGAAGAAAAAAAAAGTGTTATTTCCTAAAGTAGTCTTGAATTAAATAGATTTACTTGATGTCTCTTGTGTTCGAGAGTATTTAATGTAAAACATGAGCTATTAGGGAAAATATATAATTTTTTACCGTAAATAATAGGATCATAACTGATGGATTTTAAAAGGTTAAGTTTTCAGTAGTTTTTAAGAATATAAGTTTGTGGTTGCCTCGAAGAAAATTTGTAATCTATAAGTACTTGAGTTTGACAAAATAAGGTTAAATGTCAAGGTGAAAGGTTAAGAATAAATTTTATGAGATTTATGTAAGTAGGGAGAAAATGGAAAATAATGGAGTTGGGTGAATAGGAGGAAATATCCTTGAATTGTCATTATAAGAAATATCTCAAGAAACTCTGAAGAATTTGATTTAAAAAAAAAAAGAAAAAAATTGGCCTAACTTAAATATTTTAACTATCCCAAATCAGATGATGTTTTTCGCCTTTAAAGATTTTGCTGACAAAATAAAAAATGCTAAACTTTCAACACCTTTTCAAAATCACGTTTCTAAGCATTAGAACATTGATTAAATTTTTAGGGCAATTTTTAAAGCAATTGATATAATATTAGTATAAATATTTGATAAGCAGTTTGTTGTAAGAGTTTTATAGATCAAGTGTTGATAGTCGGTCTATCTCACAGACAAAATTGATAAAAATTAATTACAAAAAGTTTATTTTTTGATAATTATAATGATTAATAGTAATAATAAATAATAGTAATAGTATAACAATAATAATAATAATAATAATAATAATAATAATAATAATAATAATAATAATATATTATATAAATATATATATATATATATATATATATATATATATATATATATAATATATATATATATATAATATAATATATATATATATATATATATATATATATATATATATATATATATATATATATATATATATATAATATAATATATATAATTATATATATATATTATATATATATTTATATATAATATATATTAATATATTACATATATATATTATATATATAATATATATATATATAATATATATATAAATATATATAAATATTAATATCTATAATATTTAAATAAATAATAGAATTATATTAATATATATAATATATTAATATATATATTTTTATATTATTATATATAGATATATATATATATATATATATATATTATATATATATATATATATATATATATATATATATATATATATATATAAGGAAATAAAAAACGATATTAATTAAACTTCAATGCAATTTTTTAGGTATAGACGTCGTCCCCAAATGGACAAACTCGGAAACAGTGGATGGATTGACGGACCATCTGAACCATGGTCAGCTACCAATAATGATCACCAGTATAACCCCATAACCCCTTCAACCATAAACCAAGCTCAGATGAACCATGGCTTTGGTACTCATCACTTGCCTCCATCTTCACAAATCGTGACAGACAATTATTTCTACAGTAATTTCCCAACGATTCAAAAAGTTCCTGTGACAGATGTCTAAGATTACAATTTATTTAATTTTGAATTATTAACTGTGTAATAAAATTATAATTATAATTTTGTCATAGGGAATTATTAATTAATTAAAATTTAAAAAAAAAAAATTAAATATTTTCTTTTTTTTAGATTACCAAAGTCAATAACTCAAAATATTGTAGTCATTCAATAAGTATTATAAAGTATTCAACAATAAAAATATTGATTTAAATTTTCAATTAATAGGATAACTAATTAATAATAATTGAAAGAATAAATATTGAATAGTTTTTATTGAAACAATTCCTTAATCAGAAATAAAAATATTTTCCAATTATTTCCTAAAAAAAATAATTAATGCACCTTCAATGAGTTAGTCATTTTTTATTTATTTATTTAAATACCTATTTATTTATTTATTTATTTATTAATTTATTCACTTATTTGCTTTCTCGGAATACAAGTAGGAGGTTATTAATATGAATAACTGATTGTTATATACTCTTTATTTTTTTATATATATATATAATATAATATAATATATATATATATATATATATATATATATATATATATATATATATATATATATATATATATATATATATATATATATATATATATATATATATATATATATATATATAATATATATTATTATATATATATATATATATATATATATATATTATATATATATATATATATATATATTATATATATATATATATATATATATATATATATATATATATATATATATATATATATATATATATATATATATATATATATATATATATATATAGTGCCAATTTAATGTTTTAATTTTTTTAATAAAAATAATAAAACC
>SEYY01000725.1:77916-80416 GCA_009176605.1 Armadillidium nasatum
AAATAGTTTGTTAACAAACCCAAGTCATGTGTCGAAGAACCTTAGCTCGGTCTAGAAACGTTTCCCTTCTCTGTAAATTTCAAACAAAGACCGTGAGATGCGAACCTTTTAGAAATAAAATTACAACTGAATGAAAACAAATATATGAAAGTAAACAAATTTATAACCGAAAAATAGCGAGAAAATTATTATAAATACGAGTATATATGTAAATAAATAAAAAAATAAATAAATACATAAAATTTAAATAAATAAATTTCTAAACGAAATAATAAAATAAATGTTTTTAAATAAATAAGTTATTATTTATTTTTTATTTAAATAAATAAAAAGTAAATATATATATATATAAATAAAAAATAAAACAGTTTATTCAAGTAAAATAAATAAATAAAATAGTTTTGATGAATAATTAATCCAAATGAAATAAAAAAACAAAACAAAAGTAAATTGTTAAAGAAAATAAACGTTTTGCTAATATATATATATATATATATATATATATATATATATATATATATATATATATATATATATATATATATATATATATATATATATATATATATATATATATATATATATATATATATATGGGGACAGAACTAGCAATCCTGCCCTATAATTATTGATTATTACTTGTAAAAACCTCCAGGACCAGCATGGGAAACCAAAGCTCCGAGAAGCAGATTTTTTGGAGGTCTCTGGAAAAGAGCGTTGAAAGGTTAAATGGAGAGAGTGCTAGGCCTACCGAAAGGGTGAAAACCGTACATGTGAGTTTAAATAAAGCTCAAGGACTGGCACTGACACCAACCAGCAGAAAAACATCATCTTCTAGAGCCCTCTAGGAGGGGTACTTTTATGAGCAGATGGAGAAAGTGGCTGGTCTCACTGACAAGATACAAATGATGACGATGATGATGATGATGACGATGACGATGATGATGATGATGATGATGATGATGATGATGATGATGATGATGATAATAATGATGATGATGATGATGATGTTGATAATAATAATAATGATGATGATGATGATGATGATGATGATGATGATGATAAAAATGATGATAATGATTATATAATATATATATATATATATATATATATATATATATATATATATATATATATATATATATATATATATATATATATATATATATATATATATATATATATATATATATATATATATATATATATATATATATATATATATATATATATATATATATATATATATATATATATATATATATATATATATATATATATATATATATATATATATATATATATATATATATATATATATATATATATATATATATATATATATATATATATATATATATATATATATATAATATATATATATATATATATATATATATATATATATATATATATATATATCTTTTTTTTTGTAATTTATGTTGAGGCTAAACGAGTTAATTATAAATTAGGGTCGAAAACTTTCCCAATATTTTAGAAAGATTTTGGTATTTGTTAAGCAATTAAGCTCATTACGAATTTTTATTGCTACAAGAACGGCCATTAGTAGTAAGGTTTTCCCTAACACATACACAAAACGAGTATGTATGTTTATATATATATATATATATATATATATATATATATATATTATATATATATATATATATATATATATATATATATATATATATATATATATATATATATATATATATATATATAATATATGGTGGACTGTGGGACAGTGGCAGAGTGATTAACTCACGTGCTTGAGAGGGCCGGTTTGACCATGCATGTTGATTCTAGGTAGAAACTACCTAGAAAAGTTTTTCTCCTCGAATAGGGCAATGCCATAATATATATATATATATATATATATATATATATATATATATATATATATATATATATATATATATATATATATATATATATATATATATATATATATATATATATATATATATAGTAGTATATACAGGCCCTAAGAAGGCCAAATTTCAATTGCAAATTTAGCATGAGTAGGCAAAACCCCACGCTCTTTCGTGAGACTATTTCCTGCAATATTGAAAGACCAGGTTAGTTCGTGACACCTTTCTGTAGTTTGGAACCCCACCTGGAGAGGTGTATCCCCTTAAGGGGGATGGCATAACCAGAGCACCCCATTTTTTCAGTTACTTTCCTGGCCCCGTTTTAAGGTTTTAACCCCACCAGGAAGGATATACATCTTCACCTCCTCCTTCCACCATATCCGCGTTATAGGGGTGGCGTAGCCACAGAACTCCATTATTTCAGCTTCTTTCCTGACAACATTTGAGGGTCAACCATATCATTCCACCTTTTCTTTTTCCTCCTTAGGGGTTAACGGTGTAACCCTGCACACTATTTTTCTCAATCTCTTTCATAGCCCATTTTGAGCATTTACCCTTTTTCTTCTTCCCTTAGATTATTTCGGTGGCGTAGCCTCCAAATTGTGGAGTTCTTTGGGAAGCACTAC
>SEYY01000725.1:87916-90416 GCA_009176605.1 Armadillidium nasatum
TATATATATATATATATATATATATATATATATATATATATATATATATTATATATATATATATATATATATATATATATATATATATATATATATATATATATATATATATATATAATAGGATCAAGTAGAAGATTTGAATATGATTATCAGTTGTAATCTGAAAGTGTCAAGGCTGTGTGTTTAGACGTCAGAAAAAGAATTAACAGAATGATAGAAATATTAAATTTTAATGATAATTATAAAAGTAAAGTGGTGATTAAGAAAGCTTTGACATGGTGTTGTTGGACAATTGTTTGAATACTGTGCACAGGTTTGGGTTACTTATCAAAGGAAAGATATTAATATGCTGGAGGTATTGCAAGAATGATTTTTCGATCAGAAAATAAAAAGTTACAAGAACTGCATAAATGAGTTGAAGATCTTTCTTGTAGAGAGGTTTCTTAAAAGGGACATGATTAAGGTTCTCAAAATATTTTCGCTGATTAACAATATAGATCTGCATAAGTTCTTTTCAGTAAATCACAATAAAAAGATAAAAATTGTATGCATTCTAGATGTGATAAAGTATTTTTTTTCAGTGAAAGAATGGATAATTTTTGAAATGGTTCAGCAAAGAAACTTTTGATGATAACTCTCTTTCAACCTTTATGGAGAAGTTGGGTTATTATATGGATGATCATGGTATATAGTATCATTAACTAAGCTTCTAAAGGCCAAGCAATTTGGTGAGTATTTTGACCATTTCTTCTGGGATTGGTGTTCAAATGTTAGCTTAGTTGACTGATTTATTTTTAATTTGGATTAATTAACTATATGTTGCATGTATATTTACAAGGTTGGGTTGATTATATTCATAAGGAAAATTTAAATATGGGACAAGTCACTAGTAGCTAATGACAACTTTAGCATTTTTTGGACTGGGAGAATCTTGAAAAGCCCTTGTGGTCTCGAATTGTCTCTATTTTCATGCTATGTTCTTATGATCTAAGACGGAGCAAATAGTTTAAGCCTGGAGTTAGAGAGTTAAACAGATAAAATATGAGACTGTAAAAAAAAAAAAATAAAACATAGTTCCATAAGCTCTCCTCAAAGGGGGAGGTATACGACTAGAGAGTTCGAAAGCTCAGTTCTTTCACTGCAAAAATTATCCTAACGAATCGTTGGGACAAGTGTTAAAAAGGTCGACAAATTTTTTCCGTTATTTTCTTATTAGAAAATGAATCGGTGAAGAGACTTTCTTATGCTTAACATGTCTTTTCTCTATTGAAAACTTTACTGTGGCATTTCTGACACTTGTCCCAACGATTCGTTAGGACAATTTTTGCAGTGTTGTAAGAATGTTGGGATCAGAAAAATGATGCAACAATATACGACGAGCTATAAAGAAATTGGAAAAAGTTAGCGAGTAGAAGAGTTGATAATAATTGACAAAAAAAAAAAAAAAAAACCTAGACTCCACTTTATCAAGGAGTGCAAAAATGTTTGGAACTACAAGACATGTGATACATACTTCATGAAAGGGTGAACAACACCTCTATCCAAAACCAGCAACTGGGGTGGTGAAAAGAAGTTCCGCAGGCACCTAAGAACATCCAGACTCTTAGAAGTTGGAGAAAAGAACATCACTATTAACAGATTTAAAGAAAAACGGTGACCTTATGCAACATCAGCTACAGAACAATATAAATATATATATATATATATATATATATATATATATATATATATATATATATATATATATATATATATATATATATATATATATATATATATATATATATATATATATATATATACAAAAAGAACACTATAGCCGTGTTTTGTTTTATACAATTAAAACCCACAGGAAAATTAAAACACAAATATTTTTTTATTATATAATATATATATATATATATATATATATATATATATATATATATATATATATATATATATATATATATATATATATATATATATATATATATATATATATATATATATATATATATATATATATATATATATATATATATATATATATATATATATATATATATATATATATATATATATATATATATATATATATATATATAATATATATTTATTATATATATATATATTATTGATATACAGATATGCAAATTACTTGTTAAATCTAAATTTATTTACTTCTCCTCAAAATAATATCACAATTAAGTTTTTCTTCTTTTTTCATACCACAATAATTAAAAAGGATATTCCATAAATCTATTCAAACAATTTCCCCCTTTCTTTTTATTTGGGACAACAAGCAAAATAATTAAAACTTCATAGAAGACATTCCATCGTTTCTCTCCTTAATTAATGCATCGAGATAGGAAAAAAAGATAGAAGAAGAATTCGAGGTATTTCTCTTGTAAAGCCAAAGTAATGCGTTTGTTGAAAGACGACGATCAAAAAAAAAAGAAAAAAAAGAAAAAAAAAAAAAAAAAAAAAAAAAGAGAAAAGAAAATTTTTCTTTTAAAAA